>JAQQZX010048972.1:0-13454 GCA_030068355.1 Notoglanidium maculatum | reverse complement strand
GATCTCTTGGATCTTCTTCAGTCGGTCCTGAATCATCTGCTGCACATCTGTCTGTGTTTTCCCCAGCTGAGTCTGAGAATAGAGGAGAAGAAAAATAAGTGACTTTATGTTCATTATCCTTGTCCTTATGTTAGTCATAATTTTCCCTATACATGGTGTAACAAATTATTTCTTTTTCAGTAGTAAATTATTATTATTATTATTATTATTATTATTATTATTATTATTATTATTATTATTATCAATAAATTATTTCCTTGGATTTGGTGTTTCTCACCTTCCTCTCTCTGCTCTCCTCCTCTATAGGAACAGTGTTGTGATTCTTGTGGTCTCCTTCAGTGCAGAACTGACACACACACGTCTGATCATCTCTACAGAACAGCTCCAGAGCTCTCTCATGTTTCTGGCATATGTAGTCCTCCAGGTTCTCCACGGGGTTTATTAGTTTGTGCTTTTTAAGGTTTGGAACATAATTATGAAACTCTAAATGAGTTTTACAGAATGTTGCACGACAATCCAGACAGGATTTCAGGGCCTTCAGCTTCTCTCCAGTGCAGGCGTCACAAAGAACCTCAGGTTTGTCAGAACCACTTTTCTTCTTGAAGTGATCTGCAACCTCTCTCAGTGTTGTATTAATCTTCAGTTCAGGTCTCTTGGTGAATTTCTCTTTACATAATGGACAGAAACAGTGTTGACTCTTCTCCCAGCACTGTGTAAGGCAGCTCTTGCAGAAGTTGTGTCCACATGGAGTGGTGACTGGATCAGTGAACACATCCAGACAGATCGAACACAGCAGCTGCTCTTCAGACAGGAGACTGCTGGAGTCACCAGAAACTAGGATTGATGGAAATTTTTTTTACACATTTCTTATAAATAGCGTAGGAATGCTATAATTTGCATAAACCTTGTCTCTATGCAGTACACTGCATCTGTAGTGCAGATGTGAAAATCATAGACCAGAATTTCTACACATTTTCATGTACTGATATGAAAAAGGCTTTTTATTCTAAATTCACTTACAGTTGAAGTTTAAAGACACTTTTTTGGATGTCATTTAATGTTTGTGCAAAACACTTTTGTGGAATAGCTAAATGAATTTTACACTCAGTGGTATGTATAAGTGTACTGTGTATCTACACATACAAAACTCTGAACCAAATGCATTATAAAAATCAATGACAGGGATGTGTGAGGACACAAAGTTGTTATCATACCAGAGGTGATTAATTTTACATAGAATTGTACAGCTTGAGTGCTTTGTTTCTCTTATACAGTATCACTGCAACACTCCAACAACAACACAATGTCAAATTGTTTCCGTCTGTAGTTAAATGTGTGGACCAAACACAAAATGTTGAACAACTTTATGTTCATTTCCAGATTTTTAATGTGATCTCAGATTTTTGAACCTCACTGTATACTTTTTTGTATAATGTAATTGTTTTTATGATACTTTGTTCGGTGTTACTATTATTATTATTATTATTATTATTATTATTATTATTATTATTTAAACTGTTGTAAGTTTCCATTAAATTAAGCCTAACAATCATTAAATTACAGGCTACTGAAAACAATTTTATAAGATTTTTTGAGCCAATTATGATTAACAATTACATTAACAATTACATTCCACAATTATATGGTTTCATTTATCTATGTATATATTCAATTATGCATAAATTACTGGCAAACATGAGGTTTGATCATAAAAGATTTTTTTGATAATGGCTGCTTTGTGACAATGTCTGTTGTTAAAAGCACTGTACAAGTAAAATTGATTGATGAACTATTTGTAACTATGATTTGTGAAAATTACAGAGAAATATTTAGTGGAGCTGTAGCTTAGTACATTATTAGTACATTATTCATACATTCTTCATACATTCAGTTATAGACTTTGCTAAAGAATACTGTATACTATTAGGTAAATTCTGTGTATATTTCTTTAACAAGTTCTATAAAGTTGGTATTATTTGTTTCTTTTCTTTTCTGTTTGTGAAGAAATTTAGTTTTGTTATATATGGGTTTTTTCAGACTTTATTAATTATCCATAAATTATACTCATTTTCATGGTTTATTCCATTGAAATCAATTCTAGTTCAGTATTATTTATTTATTATCACTTTTAACTACATATCTTATTATTGAATTATTTCATTATATAGATAATATTTAACTAATAAAGTCTAAAAATTCCTCCCTATTACATTATCAGTGCCAATAAATGGCTTTCTAAGATGTCTGGGCATTATAACATAAGTGTTATTCTTATGTGAAAGGAGTGGCATAAAGTCAACAGAAAAGACAATTAAACCATTAAGTAAGATCATTTTTATAGCAATTTTAACCAAAATGTAATAGTAGTGACAGTCCTTCATTAAATGATGTAGCACATCCAACTTGCAGTACAAGACTTTGTGAATTAGTAGTTTCTATAAACACAGAAACTTACTAATGAATATCTACACTGCTCAAAAAAATTAAGTCAGTTAAACTTCTGGGATATTGATCTGTCCAGTTAGGAAGCGTAAGTGATTGTGAATCAGTTTCACCTGCTTTGGTGCAAATGAAAGTAACAACAGACAACCCCCAAAAAGGGAATGGTTTTTGCAGGTGGTGACCACAGACCATTTCTCTCTCCTTATCCTTCCTGACTGATTTTTCTCTAGTTTTACATTTTGCTAATGCCCTTGTCAGTACTGGTAGCATGAGGCGTTACCTGCAGCCCATTCAGGTTGCACTGGTAGGCCACATCCATACATGCCATCTCGGGAAGTTTGCTGTGTCTCCCAGCACAGTCTCAAGAGCATGTAAAAGGGATCAGGAGACAGGCCTTTAAATGAGGAGAGCTGGCAACAACTCAGCAGCAGGACCAGTATCAGCTTCTTTTTGTGAGGAGGAACAGGAGGAGCACAGCCAGACCTCTACAAAATGATCTACAGCAGGCTACTAGTGTGCATGTTTCTGACCAAACTGCCAGGAACAGCCTCCATGAGGGTGGCATGAGGGCCCGACGTCCTCTAGTGGGATCTGTGCTCAAAGTATTGGACTGTGCAGCTCAATTGGCATTCATCAGAGAACACCAGAATTGCCATTGGTGCTTTGTTCTCTTTACAGATGAGAGCAGGTTCACAGTGAGCTTATGTGACAGATATTAACTTTGAAGATACCATGGTGAACGTTATGCTGCATGACGGTTTGGCAGTGGGTCAGTGATGTGCACTAGTAAGGCATATCATTGGAGGGTCACACAGACTTCCACGTGCCAACCAATAGTACTCTGACTGCTGTTAGGTACCGGTATGAAAACCTCAGACCCATTGCCAGACGTTACACTGGAGCAGTGGGCCCTGGGTTCCTCCTGGCGCAGGACAATGCCTGGCCTGACATGGCCAGAGTGTGTAGGCATTCCTCAGAGTGTGTGCAGTGTTAAAGCTAAACAATGACACTGGACGCATTTAGACTGTGATATAAAACACATGTAAACATTCTCATCGTCATTAGATTGTAAGACAGAATTTCACTGATCATTCTCACAGCTCTCAGCTCAGTAACTGCATCATTCACAGTTTCTTACTTCTTCATATGTTTGTGTAAGTGTTATAATCAGCTCGCTTTTCAGTGTCAATAGGATGCTTTCAGGTTATCTGGGACATTGGGTGATGTGGGACAACTAAGCTCCAGTGTATTTATTTCCTGTTCTAACAGTCAAAAGGACTTTTACTACAGGCTTAGCATGGATGTCATGTAACTTAAATCATGTGATTTTATGGGGGTGATGTCACAGAAAGGGGCAGAGCAAATGTCAATCAGAAGCTCCCCCTGGGAATTACATGACATGGTCAGTGACATAGGATTCTGACAAGATTAATGTTAAGGATATAAATCTGTCATAAATAAGACAATGTTCATAATTGTGATCAAATTCTGTTCAAATCTATTCAAGCAACAGACTATGAACTAATTTTTTGGAAATTTGTTTTAGTTTTTTTTTTTAAACATTTTTTAGTTATTCCACTTTATCAAATATGAATGAGAATTTGGGAGAGCATGCTTTGTGTAATTCCAGACAGTCATTTCAGTTCTTAAAATTGGGGAATTTTGCATTTCCCTGAAGTTGCATTCATAGTTATTTGGTCACATCATATAATTTTCTATAACCCTGCTTTGCTGGAGTATAAAATTATAAACTAAAGAGATGTAGCATATGGTCTTCAGTTATCAGACAGAAGTTCATGAAAAAAATACACTCTGTCCCTGTCTATTTAAACTGATTGTCTGGTTAGTAACCAAGCTTGCTAGCTTGTTATTTGGTACTTAGCTAGTAGATACCCAGCTAACTACCACACAAATAGTTAGCTCTCTAGCCACATTAGCCTGCCAATTTCCCCCTAAGTGTTAACTAGGCCTGCTTACACTAATGCCAGTAGACAGTGTTCTGTACACACTCTCTCTTTCCATCACTGCTATACCTGATTTTTTAATGTTTAAAACGATTAGTGATCAGGTCAAGTCAAGTCAAGTCAAGTGGCTGTTACTGTCATTTCAACCATATACAGATGATACAGTACACAGCGAAAGGAGACAAAGTTCCCGCAGGACCAAGGTGCTACATATAAGACCACACAAAAGTACAAAAGTGCACGTGTGCAACAGTAGAAAACAGAAGACAACATAAAGTGCATGTGTGCAAACATGTGCAAACATAGCAAAGACAACAAAGTGCAAGTGTGCAAACGTGCAAACATTGCAGACAGTGAGGACATCATAAGACAAGACAGTGCAGCGCTAAACTAAATCGAATGTGGAAAAATTTCAGAGGTATATGAATGTATACATTTGTGTGTATGTGTGTCAGTCCAGTCCTATGGCCAGATGGCAGGAGGGTGAAGCGTGTGTGTGAGTGGTGTGTGGGATCTTCCACAATGCTGGTGGCTTTGCGGATGCAACGTGATATTGAGCTTGGCGTGCATAAAGTAAGGTGATTTAGGCTTTCTGTTTTTAACCTAATATATGTGTCCCAGATTACAAAGTGACCAGTCCCAGATTATCAAATCAGGCAGAGTTTTTCTTTTTGGCACAAAGAAGACTAATGGGCTAAGACTAATACTACTTATTGAACTCATATTAGAGTTCAACATGAGAAAGAGGAGAGGCAATATCCAGCACTTTTTGGTGCTAAAAAGAGCAAGTTAAAACATGTAAAAATTAGGACTTGGAGATGGTAATGCAGACTGTATCTTCTGCGGATTTCATGCAGGCTTAATACTGAGCAGGATAGTATGGGTGATGGTGAGTCTAACATTTATGTGTGTGTGGGGAGATCAGAATGACAGTCAGCAGGCAGGAGGAGGTCAGAAGGACAGTGAGCTGGCAGGACAGAGTATCAAAGAAGTGAGTGAGAAAGGAGACTGCACTTGTATGTATACAATGTATGCAATCATGGCAGATATTTAGGCAAATAGTACAGCTTGAGTTCACTGAAGCATGCGCCTGTGCTGAACAGGGGTCCCTTTACACTCTGGAGGAAAAGCTGACCCCCGACTATCATTGTATAATTCACACTCAGAATTCTGAGAGTGTGTGAGACTTGCAAATAAAAAGTTCCACTGAAAAATGAGAAACCATCCGAGTTTTCTCGAGGCTGCTCTCTGCAACCACGAAAGTGCCACATTAACATGTGCAGTTTATCCTGATAAATCACACACTGACTAAACCTCTGAACTATAAAAAATTCACTGAAGTACATACCTTTATTTTGTTTGCCTCTTTTAAGGGAGTCAAAATGTCTGCATTTATATTTCAGTCAGTGAATATCCTGCAGTTAATCTCTAAAGGTGAGAATTAATTTTTCTTCTTAAGGTTAAGGTTTTTCTTAATTAAGGTTTCTTCTCCATGTGAGGTATAACTGATTTTCACTTTCACTTTAGTCACTTTGTTGTTCACTTTGTAGTGGTTGATGTAGTGGTTGATGTGGCAGCTCCACATAGGACCACAATGCAGTTATCTCCCTATCTTCACCTCTGCTCATGTGTATTTATACAGTCATTCAAACTACACATGAAATAACAAGAATATGGTTTATTTCTGCTGCAGATTATCCTGCAAAAATTGCCAAATTATTTGTTGTCTTTTATTTATAGGTTTAAGTTCTGTAATATTCTGTAAACTGACTGGTCTTGTACAATTCAGAAAAGTTAATGCACTAACAGCATTTCTTACTGAAAGCACTAGTTAGTGTAATCTCAGGAGAACTTTTAACAGCAGTCATAAAGCGGTCATGTGCAGCAACATGAAAAGCCAGAACAGAAATGTTTCATTGACCAATCAGGTAGGGCTTCCCTCATAAATATTCATGAGCTTCCCCTTTCCCTTCACGTTTCGGAAATTCGCCTATGCTGGGTTAAGAACTTTTTCTACTGGACCACAACATTTCACTTTTGTACCAGTAGATGTCATTCATTTGTCTTCAGTAAATTTTAACAGGGTTGCAACACACACACGCACGCACACACACACACACACACACACACACACACATACACACACACACACACACAGAGATAGACAGATGTGAGGAGTATAAAAATGCTTCACTTGATGCCCGTTCACCATTGAGAACTCCACCACTGTGAGAAAATACACCAAAAACTGTTATTACACAGAGGAATACATGCTGGCAATAATCACTTTTTGAACATCTTTTATAAAGTAATATGATTGTGTTTCTATTCAAAGGGTTTTTTTCTTATATTGTTGAGATTTCCCCCTGATTTTCTCTATAATTAAACTAGGTTTGATTGCCTTGTACTGCACCCAGGTGCAATTGACCCCCGTCCCCTCTAAATTATCTGCTCCTGGGGGTGCTTACTTCATCATGATGTAACTTTTTGTGTTGCAGAAATGTGCTTTTGCTTGGCATGATGAAGACTGGTTTTACATTGTGGATTATTTTGGGTCCTGTGACTCATGGCCCTCTCACATGCCTTATGAAATGATCAATTATGCAATGTGATGATTTTCAGTAAACAGCACTACATGCATAAAGAAAAATTTTATTGAAGCGGCTGACATTGCAGGTGGAAATTGCAGCTTTACTCACTGACTACAATCCATGTTCATCAATAAGGTGAGAGCCAGACTCGTTATTACCCCAAATATTCCCCAGTGAATCGAAAAGTCATAGTGTTTGAGTTCCAAGGTTGGGCGTGGTTAGTGATCACACTGTGCATGAGCCCAACTGATCTGCTCCACAGCGATAATACTGGTCAATCAAACTGGTCTTTGGGGGTCAAACACTCTCGGGAGCAGTTTGGATTGCTTAGACAACAAAGGCAGTTGGTAGACCTTATGGCATACAAGCTGGCGTGGCCACTTCCGGATGCCTTCCTGACCGCTCCGCATAGACTGTGCTCCTTTTTAGTTTTTTATTTACTTATTGTTTCCTTTCATGTTCCAAAGTCAGCTGGTTTAATAGTTATATGATAGTATGAATAGTATGATAGCAGAACGCTTCTCAACATTGGTAATAACTTTGCACATACAATCTTGGACACTTTTAAACCCGCCCCGTCGTGGCCGACTGAGATCATGCGCGACTCGGATAACAATGAAAGCGGCACTCGCCCACGGCGTAGAACAAAGAAACGCCGGGGGACACGTGCTGGAGTCCGAAACAGGCTGAGACAGCAAGCGCACCATGCACCACTGCCTAGTATCCTGCTGGCTAATGTACAGTCACTGGAGAATAAGCTGGACAACCTAAGGGCCAGAGTCACTTTCCAATGGGACATGAGGGATTGTAACATTCTGTGCTTCACTGAAACATGGCTGACCCCCACCGTGCCGGACCATGCCGTAACTCCGTCGGACTCATTCTCAGTGTTCCGCATGGACAGAACAGCAGAGTCTAACAAAACCAAAGGTGGAGGAGTGTGTTTCCTGGTTAACAGAAAGTGGTGCGATGCCAGGAGCGTTTCTACTCTCTCCAGCGGCTGCTCGCCTCATTTGGAATACCTGAGCATTAAGTGTCGCCCCTTCTAACTGCCCTGCGTGTTCTCTTCGGTCATCGCCACGGCTGTCTATATTCCACCCCACGCGGACACAGGTATGGCTCTGTCTGAACTACATGATGTGCTGAGTGCGTTTCAAAACAAAGATCCAGGCACAGCCCTCATTGTAATAGGAGACGTTAATAAAGCAAACCTCAGACAAGTTATGCCGAACTTTTACCAACACGTTACATGTCCGACGAGGGGAGATAGAATTTTGGACCATTGCTACACGCCATACAAGCAGGGCTACAAAGCTGTTTCACATCCAGCTTTTGGTAAGTCCGATCACAACGCCATTTTCCTCATTCCTCAATATAAACAAAACATATGTAGGGATGAGACAGTCACGAGGGAGGTGAAACGCTGGTCTGCCCAATCAGAGGCTACGCTATAGGATGCGCTCAATGATGTAGACTGGGACATGTTCTGGTCATGCACGGATGACATCAGTGAGTTTACTGAGGTAGCAGTTAGCTTTGTTAGCATGCTAGTGGCGGAGATCCCTACAGTGAGAGTCAAGACGTTCCCGAATCAGAAACCGTGGGTGGATAGATCGATCCGCACTTCAGTGAACGCCAGGACCGCCACTTACAACACGGGTATTGCCACCGGTGATATGAGTGCCTACAAAGTGGCGTCATACAGCGTTCGCCGTGCAGTGAGAGACGCCAAACGCCGGTATCAGGAGTGCGTGGAGTCTCACTTCCACCAGGGTGACACACGGTATGGACTGCGCACAATCACGGACTACAAAGCCAAGGACACCGCGACGATCAACGCAGACTTTGCATTCGCCAACGAGCTGAATGAGTTCTTCACCCATTTCAAGGTTAGTTACAGCCTGACAACGGAGGACGGTGATGTCATCAGCGAGGAATGGGTGATCAGCATCACGGAGCACGACGTCCAAGCGGTGCTGAGGAGAGTGAACACCAGGAAAACAGCGGGTCCAGACGGCATCACTGGCCGTCTGCTGCGTTGCTGTGCTGACAAGCTAGCAGGTGTGTTCACTTCCATCTTCAATGAGTCCCTGGCGAAGTCCGTGGTCCCCACTTGCTTCAAAAGAACCCACCATTGTCCCCGTGACCAAGAACAACAAGCCCTCATGCCTGAACGACTACCGGCCGGTTGCACTGACTTCGGTGGTAATGAAGGTGTTCGAGAGGCTGCTGAAGAACATCATCTCCTATTTCATCCCTGGCACCACAGACCCGCTCCAGTTCGCCTACCTACCCAACAGATCCACAGAGGACGCCATCTCCCACGTCCTGCGCACCACTCTCAGCCACGTGGACAAGAAACAGGGTAACTATGTGAGATTGCTGTTTGTAGACTACAGTTCAGCGTTCAACACAATAGTGCCCGGTAGACTGTTCACAAAGCTGAGGGATCTAGGACTCTTGTGCCACTTGTGCACCTGGCCAGACCATCTGTTCCATCTTGGCTGGGTCCTCGAAAAACTGTGGAAGACCAGGCTCACTGCTAACCCACAAAAATGCCATCTTGGGCTGACTGAGGCATAATACCTAGACTACAGCATCGGACGAGGCCTGCTGAAGCTGTAGGAAAAGAAGGTAGAAGCAGTACGCCAGGATACCTGTCTTGCAACCAAAAAAAAAGTCTGTGCCTTTTTGGGGCTTGTGCGATACTATGAATGATTTGTGCCTACTTTCGCTTCTGTAGCCACCCCCCTCTCAGATATGACCAGTCTTCAGCCTTGGAGGAGCTCCAGGAGCTGAAGACAATGCTAACAAGCTCTCCCGTCCTGTGGAATCTGGACTTTGAACACCCCTTCCTGGTCCAGACTCACATCTCTGAGACCAGAATTGGCACATTCCTGTCCCAAGAATTAGACAGGGAGGAGCCCCCCATTATATACATCAGGGCTATGCAACCATTGAGTGGGAAGCTCTGGCTATCAATTGGGCTGTAGCGGAACTGAAGTACTATCTCACTGGCTGCCAAATCACTCATGGAGAGAGTGACTCACTCATCACACATGGAACATGCACCCATCCAGTGGCTCCCCAAGAATCGGGACAGAAACAGCAAGATCACCCGCTGGTTTCTCTCATTACAGGGCTACTCGTTCAAAGGGCTGCATCATGCAGGGATGAAGCACAGCAACGCAGATGACCTCTTGTGCCACTTCACTGCCGGCTCGGAGCTTGGGCTGGGGGGCGAGCGGGGCACTTTGACAATAGCGGCTACACAGCCCCACTGTCTAAGAAAAGCAAACACTCCTCACCAGGCTGTCAGCATTTCTCACCAGGCTGTCAGCATTTCTACCAGCCAGAGCTTACAGAACGCGAAAACCACAGAGAACAGGGCCGGGGCTATGAAACTCGGCGTGGCTGGAGCTCACTCACCAGCTACCATCCTGGAGAAGCGGACACACTATAAAAGAAAGGCAGCCCAGGGGGTCTTGTGAGTAAGGCACTGAGACTGAGTCCCTGTTTGTTTTTTTGCCTCCTAGACTCCCTGTGAGGAAATTCCAGTTCTGACCCTCCCCCCACCCCCCCAAGAATATTACTCTAAATCCGCCCTTGTACAGCAGTAAACATGCCCTCTCCAAACATTTTTTTAAACATGTTCCTGGCATCAAATTCAAAGTGATCATATTTTCCGAAGAACAAAAAAATTTCTCAGTTTCAGCATTTGATATGTTGTCTTTGTTCAATTTTCGAATTAAAAATTGGTTTAAAATGATTTGCAAATCATCACATCCTGTTTTTATGTTACACAGCATCCCACCTTTACTGGAGAGGGGATTGTACCAGAAAAAGAAACATTTTCTGGACCATGTTATTTAACCCTTATACCACCAGATGGCAGAATTTGGTTCAGATGAGAATTCATTTATTTATTAATTTCTTTATTTTATTAACAACAAAATAACCCTGACATTTTTATTTCTATATAAAATATGAATTTGATTCTATTTGTGTTTGATGAAGTTTCAATAAGAAACACAGTTGACATCAGCAGTTGAAATACAGTTTTATTGATAAGATTAAATTCTGCAGTAAAACTCAGTGTGAACTGTAAATGATTTTTATTAATATTTTATTTGTAATAAAGTGCTACAATCATAAATGTGTAAAAACAGATTGTAGGATTAAAATTATTCATTTAAAAAAAAACACACGAACCCCCCCATTATTTTAATCCTATTTTACGAGGATTAAAATAAACTGTGTGGTATTTTAAAAGGGAACATGTATTCTAAAATTCAACAAAAAATTTGATTCTCACCATCTAATACGTACATGACTACATTTTTATTTTGTATTAAATACAGGAGAGGTGATTAGTGGTGCTGAATTTTTACCTCCCTCACTATTACAAGGACAGAAGAATGGATAGAGTTTCTCAGTGAAAGACTGAGCAGTGAAAGAGTAGATATGAGCGCTGGACTTCACATCATAAAAGGAGACCAGACCCTCCTCATAATCCACAAAAACCCCCACCTTCTCCACCTTCTCTCTCAGTGTGAGGGGGACAGAAGGGCTAGCATGAGCCTTATACTGATTCTCATTCCTTAGAGCCACAGTCCAGAATCCTTCCTGAGGACTTAGTGTAATTGGCCCTTTCCTGTTAATTGACTCTGTGGCCACTCCGAGCTGCCACTTAGTTTTCCCTCTGACCTGCACTTCATAATAAAATCTACCAGAAGTGAAACTCTGCTTTCCCAGAACACAGGCACCTCTATTAAACCTCTCCGGTGTGTCAGGGAGATCCTGCAAGTCGTCACTGTGTGTCACTTGTTTTCCATCAGCAGACAGAACGAGATATGGATGAGCTGTATCAGGATCCAGAGTCACATCCACTGAGAGAAACACACACAGTGTGTGATATGACTATACAGGTATAAAAGATTAAATCATCATCATCAGTGGATCATATTCATTAAGATTTATAAGAGGATTTAAAGATTATTAAATAATTAATAATTTTAAAATTACCCCTTGAAAAAAGGAACAAACTTGTACAGTTTATGTTCGGAGCCTGTCAAAGATGAGAAATATAAAATGTTTTCCTTCTGAAACTTTACTTTAGTGGTTTATTTGTGTTTGTAATTTTTGTTCTGCAGGAAAAACAGAGAAAGAGCCACAGAAAATGAGAGAAGAACATTTGAGGAAAAACTTGATCCTGATGGTGTAACATTGTGAGCCACTGTGGTAAAAAGGAACAAACTTGTACAGTTTATGTTCGGAGCCTGTCAAAGATGAGAAATATAAAATGTTTTCCTTCTGAAACTTTACTTTAGTGGTTTATTTGTGTTTGTAATTTTTGTTCTGCAGGAAAAACAGAGAAAGAGCCACAGAAAATGAGAGAAGAACATTTGAGGAAAAACTTGATCCTGATGGTGTAACATTGTGAGCCACTGTGGTGTCGCCAGTCACCTCTCAGGTGGACCCGGGGTCCTAATATAGACCCAGTTGCTAGGCGACGATCACACAGCCACAATTGGGGCAAACACGCCACAGTTCCTCGCGACACGTAGCAACGTAGCTCGGCGCGTGGACATTACATGTGGCCATGCCATGCTACGCTGCTGGAGATTTATTGAAAAGAGAAAAGAGATGAAACGTTAAAAGAAAAGGAGAAAATATTTTGGATTAAAAGAAAGGGAGAAAGTATTTTGGTTTAAAAGAAAAGGAGAAAGAATTGTGGTTTAAAAGGAAAGGAAAAAATATTTTGATTTAAAGGAAACATAGAAAACATTTTGGTTTAAAATAAAGGGGAGAGGGGAGTATATTCATTTAAGTTAAATTATTGTCATTCCTCATCATATCATTTTCTTTATGCTATGTAAACCTGGTGATTGCCAGTTCAAATCCCAACCTCAGCAAGCTCATTGTCTAACCCCTGTTACATAAACACTCCCTCACAGTCATTTAATTTGTTCACACATCCTGGTTCTGTTTACATCAGGCTCTTTTGGGCTAACGGGCTAGGGTCACTGGTAGGGCACTTACCACCTCGGGAATCCTCCCCCATAACAGATGGAAATATAATTAGTTCACGGAGTTTCTCTTGTGATAAATAGCTGGTAGGTTTTAGCTTTTGGAAGAGAACATGTGACTCTAAAGTCAATGATAGACACTGCATGTTTTAATTTATTTTTCTTCTCTCACCGCATGAGTATAAAACTGACTTTTTTTAACTAGCATGAAAACAACATTTACGTTTGATAAGGCAAAGAGTTTTATACTTATCCAATTACAAAGGAGTAATAAAATTAAAAATGTTAAACTCTGTACAAACAAAAGTTTCTTGTATTACTTTATTAGTGAAATGTAAGCAGAAGATCAGGCTTTCTAAAGTAGAAAAGGGTTTAAGGGCTTTAGTGCAGGGCAGTAATAAGGAGCTGTAGTGAGGAGGATAATGAGA
>JAQQZX010048895.1:0-13459 GCA_030068355.1 Notoglanidium maculatum | reverse complement strand
TGTGGGAGGAAACTGGAACACCCGGAGGAAACCCACGCATGCACGGGGAGAACATGCAAACTCCACACAGAAAGGCAACCTTGGTGACCCGGGAAGCGAACTCAGGACCTTCTTGCTGTGAGGCGACAGTGCTAACCACCGCACCACCCATTCATATATCTATTGTGCATTTTCTCTATTTGGGTTATTGACTTAATTTAATTTTTGCATTCCATATTTATCATCTTTGTTTTTATGAAACACTAGCTATACTAGTATAATACTAATACTAGCAAATATGGTAAAACTTGATTTATTTAGCAGATCATTTTATCTAAAGTGACCAAAGTGACTTTGACCCATGAGCAACTAAGGGAACTTTCCCAAGATTGGTTTTCTGACATCAGTGGTATTTAAACCCATATTTTACAGCCAATGTGAGAGTGAATGGTTGCTTGTCTTTGTGTTAGTCCTGCGCTAGATAGGCAGATGAACCTGTCTCTCACCCGAAGCCAGCCAGCATTTGCTTCAGCTGCCTCCATGACCTTTAACAGATAAGCAGATTAGATAACGGACAGATGAATGGATGGATGGAATCTTACAGCACCTTATCTGACAGCACAGAACCTGTAATGCTCCATGAAGCATTTTTTGTATTTTCATATTTAGGAGTAGTTCTTCTGAAGCATTTTTCATATTCTCTTCCAGGCCCACATCATCCATGGCTCAACTATTCTGAAATGCTCTTGTCTGGCCCACCAGCTTTTAGACTGTTAAATCACCGCACATTATCCAAAATCCAAAAAAAGAGAACATTACAGGAGGCACTACAAGTCATTTCAACGTTATTTTCTTCACGTTTGCACCAGCCAAATAAAAAACGCAAAGCAAAAAACATGGCAGCGGGACATGCTTAATGCATCTGACTGAGTTTGACACCTGTATACAAGATTATGACTAGTATATTTCAAGGATCTGTATTGTTTCTCTCCCCTACTCACTGTACACGAACTCACTGCGAAGTCATTGTCATAACTTCTTTTATCAGCAATATGCTGATGATACTCAGTTCTGCCTATTCTTATTTTAGAGGATCTCGGCATTCCAATAAATTCCTTGATATAAAAGAACATCACCATGAAGTTTAACTAATTAATCACTATTTCCTTCAATGTCTTGCTGAAAGTTTGGGGTGGTACAGCAGGGGTATCAAACCTGCCCCAAAATTCCACCTGTTTAATCAGTTGATCTTGGCTTTCACTTACTCAGATGTGGCTTCTGCTTGGTTGGAATGAAAACTTGCATACACAGTGGATAAGGTTTGAAACCCTGCTGTATAGCATCAAGATCAGATCATAGCTTTAGGAATATTCTGCATCAGTCCTCATCCAAAATTTTGTCCTCTCAATGCTAAACTCCTGCAACTCTCTGCTTACTGAACTACAAGCTTCGACTATCCTCATCAAATGATTCAAATCACACCATTTGTCAGATGTTTTCACCTATGCTGCATTTAGCCCATTTGAATCAAACCTTATAACCTTGGTATGGTTGGTTTGAGTGGATATGACCACAGCAATCACACCCCAATGTGAACCAACACGTCTGATCTGAGATGGCCTAACCAAACCGCTCTGCTTCCAAGCACACTTTAGTATTAACTGACAAGTAAGTAAGTAGGCCATGAATGTATTTTGGGTCATAGTAGAGTTTTTGAGATATGAGGTGCTAAAACTGGCCAACGTGATGCAAACGAAGCCAAAGGCCCAGGCTGTAGACCTGCAACAATACCATGTGGTCTAGATATTTGGACTAGTGAACAAAGTTTTCCAGTAGCTTATGACAAGCTGGTCATAAATTGTAATAAGTGAACCTGTCAAGATGGATGAACAACATCATCAACCCTATTTTTCTATCAAGTACAACTCAGGGTGAAATGAATACTTTTGGTTTGATTGCTTCTTGGTCCTTTAATTATGTGCAGTATGAAACCAAACCAAATAGTAATCATTCACCATCAGTCCAATACTGCCATAGCCATGGGGAAACTACAGCCTGCCATCTACACTGTTTCCTTTTCACACTTGCAACAACACAGAAGTAGCTGATTCAGGACACCCCCAAGTAAACGTACTGCCAGATTACTCAATCATACCAGGAAATCTGGCCATATATGCCCTTTACCAACTTCACTAGCTTTCTTATTATTATTTTATAGTAAACCAAAGCCCTTTCCCTCTCGTTGAAATTCTCAGGCACACAGATACTAGTGCCTTTACCAGACATTACACTTGTATCGAGATTGGCTATATGTGTGTCACTGCCTCCAAACTCTGGAATGTACCACCTACGTGAATGATGTGCAAGTGCATTGAACCCAATCTGTTCAGTCAGTGTTTTGCCTCTGTTATGCAAGTCCAAAATCAGACCTTCTTTGTTCTTTGGTTTTGTTGAACCAAAACATTGAGTGATCAAGAAGAGGCAAATCTTCTGGCTATCTAACTGATTCTGATTGACACCCCACTGTTACACCATGATGTGCAAGGTGATAGTACAACTTGGTATTACTTCATGTTTCATGTTTTGTGATGGAGGGTGAATGGTTGTTTTGATATGGTTTCAATAATGTCTTCCAGACTTTCAATGGACTATTACAGGAGCACTGTAATTAGTTCACTATTGTGATGTGAGTATCAGTTTTAATGATACATACATATTCTGCATGCATGACAAAAAAATCCCTAAAATACATAACTTGTGCAGGCCTGCACGGCTTAGAAACTTCTTATATGAGAAGTATCCTTGTGTGCAGGTATTCCTGCATAATGACATGCTATGCAACCAAAAATTACAGTTCTTCACTACTTACATATTGGTACCAATGAAAAGCAAACAGATCAGCCTGCCATTTTTTAAAATCTATGTGCACAGTGATTGATATGTGGAATTGCCCAATCAATCCATGCTTTTATAAGGACTTCTCAAATTATACCAGAATTTTGTAAGTAGGCTTGAACTGCCTGAATGCCCCTCCCTTTCCAAAAGTGCATTAAAATGTATGGTGGCTGTTAGGTTCATGTAGTGTACTTTCAAGCACTTATACTGTATTCTCACTCCCTTGCATTTTCTGTGCTAAATAATAAGCATGATCCTCCATTTTTTCCAAATTTGAGTTCTCAAACTTGTTAGCCAGCACCAGCAAACACTGATTTCTCTTATTTCTCCTTCCCTGTCTTCCTTTCTTCTTCTTTATCACCCTTCTGGTGTTTCTCTTTGGATTCATGCTGCCGCTTGCAAGAACACAAAATATGGAAGTTGCTTTCTAGAGGTTTGTCTGTTCTGGGTCGATGTAAAGGGGTCATTCTAAGCTTATGAAAACACAACAATTCATAGTTACAGGTAATTATAAACTAATGAAAACATACTTATGAATTCCACAAGTATATTATGGAATATATACTCAATTTCTTCTAATAGATACCCTCAAAATCCTACATAGTGGATGTTTAAGTATTTGGACAAAGTGAGATAATGCGATAATCTACATAAATACATAAATGCATGTGTGTGGACAAACTGTTTCAGCGGATCTGCTTCAAGCTGGCTCACGAGAGTTGCTGAAGAACGATCAGATTTTTTTTCATATACTATGTTGACCGGCTCTGCTACAATGCTTAGTAAGTGCTTGGCTCATTCTGGTGAAATGCTTTGCTGGGTTTGGTTGATGATTGTGTTTTACCAGTTGAAGACCCCAAGTATAGACCTAAAACCTGAGTTACCAATCCATTGGTAAACCAGAGCAGAAGGCCTGGAGTTAATATTAATATTAAATAACTGGAGTTAAGTTGATATTTTCCCAATTAGATGCCTCATCATTTATTATTCATAAGCTATCTGGGGGTTTAGAACAATTGAGAAGCCAGTCTGTAGGGCAATAGTTTGTAGGTCAAAAGTGTTTCTCATTGTTCTTACGTTTATAGCTTTGCTATTGTAGCCAAGAACTGAGTAGCTCATTGCTTACTTGCACATATTTCTGAAGACAAGATGTTGAACTTTAAAATGCTCATATCTCTATGGGTTATAGCTTGCATAATTTGCAGATTATTATCACGCTGTTTCCTTTGAAGCATTATAACTGAAGCTACCTGATAAACTGGGGCAGGGCTGCTCATCTGTATCTACTATCTCAATACTTACTAAGCATTTAAAATGAGCACATACCTTCTTGCAATTGTTTCATGTTCTTCTGGCGTTAATGCTTTTTTGCAATGGTGATCAAAAATAAATAGAGCAAGGTTGAATATTGTATTTTAAAGAAACCACAGTAAAGCAAAGTACTATAATTTAATCATACTCAAAAAATGTAGTCAAGTATAGTAATGAGAGTGCATGTAGTTCATTACTTTCCACCCTCGCCAGTACAGTAACAGTAAACAACAGTAACAGAAGTAGGCTAAGGTAGATTTTTAAGAGCGCTTTGAAACACGCATGAAAAGGAAATTGATTGTGAATATGACAATGTACACAAACCAAGACCAATAAAAGGAATATGCAAACCAATTTGTCAAGTAAGCCTTGATGCGCTAAATAACGTTTATCACTATTAAATGTCAGACAACTGTTGAGGCACAATTACTCTCCTGAGCATGATTTCAGTGGCTTTCCTGTAACAAATTACAGCCCTTTGGAAAACGGAGAGAGAGGTTGCTTTGCAAACACCACTACTAAAGTCTATATAGGGCCATTTTTTAAATATGCTGTAAATAAAGGTTTTAAAGGGGCCGGCTCACTCTTTCCAGAATCCTCGGCGCCTAATAGCCAGTCGCCATTTTTGATGCCATCGAGATTCCAAAAACAATCTACAATCTGGTGAGATCCTAAGCCACAGATCTTAAATTGAAGATATTTTGTCAAAGTATTCAACTGATTCATTCCTTTTTCATGTAGTTATTCCGTATCTAATGGATCCGAACCCGCCTTGGCCGTCTTGCGGGTGTCTGAGAAGGAAAGAAACGATAAGGCATAAAGCCTCCATGTATGTGAATGAAAAAAAAGTTCAAGATGGGTTTTTGAATTGATCACTAAGAGTAAATATGAGGAGGTTTTGCTGCACAGAGCAGTACTCACATGCTTTCAATACAAACACAAGCACTAGATTCTGGGAAGGGAAAGCTGGCTCTTTTAGCAGGCAAAATACATATTAGAAATCCAAGATGAGCCAATTTTATTTATTTGCTTGGTTTTTTTAAAGTTCTCTTGGGGAACTTGAATTAGTTACTGCAATTCAACCATTAGAGCTATAATGCTCAATAAGCCCATTATGTTACTCTAATATTTTGTCAAGAGCAGTTTCAAGCTTAAACACCTAAATGTTACAATTTAACACGAATCCACTCGATTGGGGATTAAGCTGCCAGTGGTCTACTGATGTACAGTCATTTGTCTTCATCACCATTATATTTTTTATGCTTTGATAGACAACCCATGTGAGCAAACTGATATCCATCTTATTTTCCTGTTTAAGAGTAAAGTGTAAAAGTGCTTTTGTAATATGCAAGCAATATGAGAAGCGAAAAAGTAAAAAAGAATGCCAACTGTACCCAAGCAAGGGAAATTTGTTCATGGTTTGGTTCAAACAGACCATTGTCGTGCAAACCCTTCGAAGGGTTTCAAATTAGAGAATTCAAACGCTTCTTAGCAATTGGAAAAAAACAAAACAAAACAATCTTATAACCACATTTGCATACAATATATAAACAACATAAACAACACTCAGTGGATTCTGCAAATCACGAATCAAACTCTACAGTGTATACAGAGAATTATAGACTTCTCGCACAAATAAATTATCCCTCAATTTTCTCACCCACCACTATTCCAAACTCCTATAAATGCAGAAATTATAGGTCTCGGCTATGTGCAAAATATTTAAAGCAAAAGCAGCTTTTGATGCAGCGAACATAGTAACAAAGGTACAGTTTATTTTATTGCAGAGGAATTAAATGTACCATTTAGAGAGAGAGTATTTTCCTAACCTAAAGACATAGCTGTGGAAAAGAAAAAATAAACTAGTAGGACAATATTTATATGGGAACATTTTTACCCCCTGGCCAAAAGCTCATGAGCAATAAAATAACTCTCTCAGTTTTGTTTTTAAATGTAAGGAGTGAGATCACATGTTGCTGGTGCAATGCTCCATGCACCATAGTCTTCGATTAGGTATCAGAAAATAGAACTGGGAAGCGCACTGAAGGTTTTAGCTGAACAATGCGCTAACTAATGAATCATCATCATCATCATCATCATTATTGGTGCTGCTACTCCTGTATTAGTTGTATTTAGTTTTTTTTCATACAACTTCGTTTCACTTGTTTCTGTTCAGTTGGTGGAAATTTTTAAAAAATTTTTTTAGGTTAAACAGAAAATCATTTTTTACAGTTTACCTTTGGAGTCATTGGATAAAAAAAGTCCTATTTTTTTATACTTAATATTACTTATCAAATCCTAAGCTATGTTCCTACACCTAAAACTCAGTGTCTCATAATTATATCACATGTGTATACCTTCTCACCATGACCTATTTGTACATTCAGTCACGTTTTGAAATGAACATGATTTCCTCAGATGTATCCTGTCACATGTCATGTACATATGACTCATATAATTTCTGACACAGTACTGAAACTAGGCTTCAATGCTTCCTATAGAGGAAACAGAATAATTTCCTCCACCTATAGACTACTCATCACCACAAAGTGTGTGCGTGAAGTGTGTGTAAACAAGTTTAAAATGTTTTAAAACAGAAAAAAGGTATTATTAAAAAGAGACAGAAATTATTAAGCATTGTAATGCTAACTGTTAATATACATTTTTGCACATTACTTTCTTTTTTCCCTTACCATGTTTCACGAACTCCTTCAGAAGACAACAGAGAACTAAGGTAGAATGATATGTCATATTTATGCACTATTGTGACATCTGCAATTCTGAATAAGCCTTGCTTCACCGAAAACAAAAGTCAAAAGTCATTGTATTTTCTTCCTTTACACAGACACAAGACTAATATTTTTTCAGCCATTTCCTTCTATTGTACACTCAGTATTACAGTCAGTTTATTTACTTTATTTTTTTTTTTACTTTATTTTAGCAGGGTATGCCAGTTGAACTGTTAAAATGTTGCATGGTAGGGTACTATCTGGGATAACTAGCTTATAAAAATATTGTAGACAGACATTTCACTAACGGTTCCTTTTCTTTAGGAACAATAAGGATTATCAGTTGTATCCAGAATGAATGAATGAATCTGGTACTGACAAAGAATGGGAAACAGAATGAAAATAAAAAACATGTAACCGTGACAGTCTCCTAAAGGAAATATGAGCACAATAGAGGTCTTTGTCTTAACATAATAGACATCATAATGGTTCATGGACGTTGAGATATTTTGATGCCGTTGCACCACATTCTCACGCGATCGCTCAGATTTCCAGACACTTTATCTCCCAGGCTTTATCTCCATGTCTGTATTGCCTTCTGACTTGCCCTTTTAGTTACAAAGTCATAGCTAGACATTCATTCCCTGTTTGCTCTCTGAGAAATTTCCAGATGCTATACTTTTGCTGTTGTTCATCGTGATTCTTCATCAGTGAAGTATTTGCACTTTTTATTCACGTTCCCACTGCACTGAACATTGGATATCATAGACAGCCACAAAAGTTACTGACATGAACAAATGCTGGTGCAGTTCCCCTAAGTACTTCCAACTTCCTCCCTGAGCACGGGTTACTGACTGTGTGGCGCTTCACCTGTTCTTCATGTTTCTCCAGGTTCTCTGGTTATCTTACACTGTTCAAAGACATACTGATAAGTTGATTGGCTATGATCAATAGGCTGTTCGTGTGAATAAGTGTGTGAATTTGTGTATGAATGGTGCAATGGCTGGAATTCCATCCAGGGAGTATTCCCACCTCACACTCAGGATTCCGGATTCACCACGACCTTGAGCAGAATAAAGGTTATTAATAATAATAGCAATAATAATAGCAATAATAATAATAATAATAATAATAATAATAATAACAGGAAGAAGAACATTATTATTATTATTATTATTATTATTATTATTATTATTATTATTATTACTGAAGATGAATGATTAAATGAATGTTAATCCTGTGGTATATTATTTAGCTTAAAATGGTTACAGGTCACCCTTAAAAGAGAAAGCTATTTTTACTTTTTAATCTTACCATCATTTTTTCAGCTTTATGCAACTCAATTATAAAATGCATTTTCTTAGGCAATTATATCTTGAATTATATAATTATATTGCATATAACACACACACACACACACACACACACACACACACACACACACACACACACACACACACACAGTAGCTTAAAATTGCCCTTATCTTAATTTTCCATACACTCACATTTAAAAGAATTAATTTCCGCAGATACTGTATGAACATATCACATGTCTCCTGTTGTAGTTAAATACCATGTTTCTGTGACTCATAGTCCTATTGTTGTGAGAGTGAAACTTGCATGTCAGATCCTGCTTATGAAGACCTTCAGGACTATCTGGCTATCCTTACCATATTCAGTTAAACAAGACATGCCTGGAATGTCTCTATACTGGTATTACTAGCTGGTAAACAAAGTGAGCCACCACAACCCAATAGATTAAGACAAAGAAAACCAATCACTGCTGTCATATGTTTGGATGATTAGATACCTAATAACATTGTTACTCCACCTGGCTACACTTCGGACATTGCTCTACTCTACTCTGCCTTAGATGTATCTCTTCCTTCTTGCACCACCTCAGACGTTACTCTTTCTCCCTGACTGGGATTGGATTTGGCTCCACCACCTTGCCCTGTCTCAGACATCCCTCTGCCTCCCTGCTCAGCTTCAGATGTCAATCTGCCTCCTTGCTCCTCCTCTCCCTTGCTTCACCGGGTACATTGCTCACCCCTTGCGACGTGTTAACATCTTTCCCACCTTGTGCTTTGAGGAGAGTGTCCTTTCCTCCTCTCTAGCCAACACTGCCAACGTCACTCCCCCCCAACACTGCAGGGACACTTTGCTTCCCAATTCTGGCATCATTGATGATGTCACTCCCACACTGCGCTCTGCTTTGTCTTTATTCCCCCTTGAGCTTTGCTGTGGCCATTGCTCCGTTTTTGTGCCTCAGAGTTCACGCCATCCCCAGCTACGTGGAAAAGATCGCTCATGATCAGTGTTTCTGAACTTTTGTAAATCTATTCACAATATATAAAAACAGCTTATGAATGAAATAAAGCAAGCGCAGTAACTGTGAGCTACTAGGTACTTTTAAAAGGTATGCACACATCGACAGGTCTGTTCTGTTAAGACAATAACACATTTACAGGCTTGGGAAATCTGACTGAGTCAGCCAATACACCTACAAATCAGCTGGCTGTTTCATGCAAAATTACACATGATCAGGCTCTGTTGCTGTAAACAGTTCTCCTATCTAGCTGAGTCATTGGAATCACCCAATTGCCCCAATGTAGCTGTAGTGTCAATCAAAAATGCAGTAGCATTCATGTAAAATTGTGTTATCACAATCACTAATATAAACAATATTGATGGAGAACAGACCCAAAAGTGCGTAGGGTTTATATAAGTGTAAATATGAGATTAATATTGTACCCTGAGTGCGAATGCGATTGTGAACAAAGGCATAGATGTCTGACATCTATATGTTGCAAAACCACCTAACTCTGTTTTTGATTGTGGAGTAAACACTTTAGGCCCATGTCAGCATGGGATGCATTATTTACTGGTTCAGATGTGAGCAACTATCTGGAACCAAATGGACTGGTAAAGACTACTTCACCTCCTGATGCGGGCTGCTTCCCAAACCAAACTTCACACAAACTCATTAAATTGGTATGCATTAAGTTGTACACTGCCACAGATTATCTATTACCATACATTACAGTTTTTCCTATTTGTTTACACACATTTCCTCAATCATTACATACATTTCCCAACACTGCAAACACATATCTCAGTATCACACATTCTATACAGAAAATCTTACACTCACGTTTCATGCAAAGTCTCTACGCCAGTGGTCACCAACCCTGTTTCTGTAGATCTACATCCATGAAAATTTTAGCTCCAACCATACTCATCCCCACCTGACCAACCACAAAACCTTAGCTACATCACAACTACGATTTTTATATGGAATGGAATGGAATCTATAGAAACTGACATTGAGCCTTATAACAACATAGGTGGTGATATCAAACAGAATTGCTCAGATGTCACTGGAAACATGACTTCCATTTCCTGAACTATTGTCAATGAAAATATGTTTATCACCATGAAGGATTTTAGCACAATGAATTGATTATTTGTTGCATTAATTCAATTACAGTTTGTATAAAAATGAGAAAAACTGTAACATCCTTTTTACTATGCTGGTATACAATTTGTGATGCATCCTGGAATCTTGTGGACTTCATTCTGTCATTCATTCATCTTCAGTAACTACTTTATACTGACCAGGGGTTGTGCTGGATCCAGAGTCTACACCAGTAACACCGAGTAACACTGAGTAACAACTGAGTGTGCGGTGGGAATATACCCTAAATGGGGTTCCAGTTCATTTCAGAACTTGTGTATTGGTATTATAGGAGACTGATATTGTTCCAGTTGATCACAAAATAATACATTGAGGTTACAAGTTAATATATTGAGGCTACAAAATAATATTTTGAGGTGATGACATGATGTTTTGATGCAGCAAGATTATATATTGAGGCGATGAGATAATATATTGAGGACGCAAGATAATTTATTCAGTCCAAGATATAATATATTCACACAAAAAATGATTTTATAGAGGCCACAAGATAATATACTGAGGGCTTGAAATAATATATTCAGGACACCAGATAATACACTGTGACACAAAATTTAAATACAGAGGCTACAAGATAATATATTGAGGCCATGAGACAGGATATTGTGTTCATGAGATAATTTGTTGAGGACACTAGATAATTTAATGAATCCATGAGAATATATATTCTGACCACAAGTTAATATTTTGATGCCTCAAAATAAGTATCTCATGGCCAGAAATTATATTATGGGAACATCATACTTAATCTGAGACCTTCAGATAATTCTTTGGTGGGAACTGATGAAAAAGTCTATTCAATTAACTTCATTGATGTGGGTTAATAGTATAACACAATACCAGTGAGTCCAGGATGTCATAATTCCAAGAGTAAGGTCTAATCTGATCAGTCATCTCCATGCGTGGGTAAGTTCATGGGGCCACAGTTGTCTAATTCTATTGGTATCTGTGACTTACTCATTTTAAAATACAGTATTTTCTGCAAAAACTTTAAGCGTAACATTAACCTTGGGGCCTGTGGTTTTGAAACCAAGGAAATGTGCCTTGATTACCCAAATTTATCTTGTTACATTTTCATGGAATTTCTGCTCATGTTGTTCAGCAGAGATTCTTTAATTTCACAACTCTGCAGGGTTATGTAAGGTTTTACCTTATGCATAGTTTTTGTGAAGGGTGTGTGGGATCTTCTACAATGCTGGTGGTTTTGCGGATGCAGCATGTGTAGTGAATGTCTGTGATTCTCACTATCTCTGCTGTAGGGTCTTGTGGTCTGATATGGTACAGTTTCCATACCAGACAGTGATGCAGCTGCTCCCTCTGTAGAAGGTGGTGAGGATGGGTGGTGGGAGATGGGCGTTACTCAGCCTTTGCACGATGTAGAGACGCTGTTGGGTTTTCTTGACTATGGAGCTGGTGTTGAGGGACCAGGAGAGGTTCTCCGACAGGAGCACACTAAGGAATTTGGTGATCTTGATGATCTCCACAGAGGATCCCTCGATGTTGAGTGGAGAGTGGTCACTCCGTGCTCTTCTGAAGTCAACAATCATCTCTTTTGTTTTGTCCATGTTCAGAGACAGGTTGTTGACTTTGCACCAGCCTGTTAGCTGCTGCACCTCCTCTCTGTATGCTGACTTGCCATTCTTGCTGATGAGACCCACCATGGTCGTGTCATAGCTGACCTTGATGATGTGGTTGGAGCTGTGTGTTGCTGCATAGTCGTGAGTCGGCAGAGTGAACAGTAGTGGCCCCAGTGCTCAGTGTGGTGGTGCTGGAGATACTGTTCCCAATCCGGACTGAGTGACGTCTTTCAGTCAGGAAGTCCAGGATCCAGTTGCAGAGAGAGGTGTTATTGTTGTCCAGGTGGGTGAGGGCCAGATGTAGGGTGGTGGCAATGGCGTCATCTGTAAAGCAGTTGAGGTGATAAGCGAACTACAGGGGACCCGTAAGGCAGGCAGCAGTGTCTTGATGGGCGTCATGATGAGCCTCAAGAAGCACTTCATTGTGATGGGTGTGAGTGCAACGGGACAATAATCATTGAGGCAGGACACTGAGGACTTCTTTGGCATGGGAACAATGGTACTGACCTTGAAGCGCTTTGGAATGACAGAAGCTCAGCGAGATGTTGAAGATATCAGTGAGAACATCTGCCAGTTGGTCTGCACATTCTCTGAGCTCCTGCACATTCTCTGAAATCCCAGGGATTTTATCTGGTCCTTCTGTGGGTTAACTCAGTGGGCAGCCTTCTGTGGGTTAACTTTGTGAAGAGTTTTCCTCACATCAGCTGTGGTCAGATGCAGCACCTGGTCATTGTGAGAAGGGGTGGTGTTTCTTGCTGTTACATCATTCTGTGCATCAAACCGTGCGTAGAAGTTGTTAAGTGCATCTGGCAGGGAGGCATCACTTTCACAGGCATGTGTTGTCGTCCTGCAGTCGGTGATGGCCTGGATGCCCCGCAATCATAGTGATATTACAAAACGTCTACTCTGTGCCCTAGCACCCATGAACAAGGGAAACGTCAAGCCGTTATTCTTCGCTCATACTGAAATGTAAATGTGATTCCGTCTGACAAAAATGAATCATTCTTTCTTACTATGACTCAAACAGTTACCTATATGATGACTTTTACTTTTTAAGGTAACAGGGCTTTTTGATGGTGCCGTATGATGTTTTTGATTGCTAATCAAATCTAATCTATTTTCCTTGTAATATTATTGCTGAATATGCTGAGTGCTTCAAGGTAAAGGTCTAATTTGTCTTGCTTCAGATTACTTCACATTACAGAAAATCAATTTTTATGCTACACACACACACACACACACACACACACACACACACACACACACACACAAAGCCTGCAGTGTATCAAAGATTAAGATCATCACTGTACAATTTTATTTTAGGAAACAACATTAGATTGTCTTACACTTAAAGGACTCAACCTTCAAACAGGTCATTTCCTGTTTTCGAATCGTTTGCCGGGAGTTTTGCCTCTGTTGGCGTTTGTTATACGTGTTTTTTCCGTTTTTTATTAGTACTTCTGCGCTATTATTTTATTTCTTGCAGTGTT
>JAQQZX010048874.1:0-13460 GCA_030068355.1 Notoglanidium maculatum | reverse complement strand
ATGTTGTGGCGTTTTCTCGTACGCCGGGTAGAAATGGAGTCAACACAGAAGATGAACTCAAAATGGGAAGAACTCCCTGTGTCATACCCTGCTCCTGCTCCTGAAATCTCGGCCACGCACGCAGCGGGCGCTTCATCTTTGTCGTGGAAGCAGGCGCCTCCGCATTTGCACAGAGAACACCCAAACTACACGAACTGCAGTTCCCATGAGCGCCTGCTCCCAGCTAGTAGGCCAATCAGCGGGGAGCAGGTGGCTCTCATTCATGGACTAATTATGCCGTGTTTTTAAGGACTTCATTTGCGCTTCTTGCTTGTGAAGCATTGACTTTCCTTTGTGCAGTCTTGCTTTGTGCAGAATCTGCTGGAGCCTAAACCTGCTGATGACATATGGGTACAGAACATGATACATGCCTAAAGTCTCCAAAGGACTTCGGGCAGGCGTTCAAGCAATTCTATAAGGCAGAAAGTGAGTCCCGGCTGAGGAAGCAACCCCAAGAGAATTTTTTGGGGGGGCTGATTACGCTGGGGAGCTGCCCCAGCGTACTACCAAAACCAGAGGCAATCGCTCCGGAGTTCCCTCCAATGTCTAAAAAGGGAGGCAACTGCTCCAGAGCTCCCTCCAGTGGCAAAAAGGAGGCAACCGCTCCAGAGCCCCCTCCAGTGGTGAAAAAGGAGGCAACCGCTCCAGAGCCCCCTCCAGTGGTGAAAAAGGAGGCAACCGCTCCAGAGCCCCCTCTAGAGTCTAAAAAGGAGACTATCGTTCCAGAGCCCCCTCCAGTGGCAAAAAAGGAAGCCAACAGGGAGGCTACTGGTCCGGAACCCATCCCAAACCCAAAGCCCAAGTCCAGGTCCAGACGGAGGTCTAAGCGCAAGTCCAAGTTGGAGCCAGATCATAGTGCCGCTCCCATTCCAGTCAAGGTTGCTAAAGGAGGAGAAGGTTCACTTAATGGCCACAGAGACTACCCACTTCATGGCTACAGAGACGGTTCCAGCGCTCGTCAATGTACCAGTATGGGCTAAAGCACCTGTGCTGGCTCGAGTCGCTAAACTCGTCCCGGTAAACATCAAAGAGACTGTAAAATTAATGGAACCTATGCCTGCTCCAGCAAGAGCACAGGTCACGGAGCTTGTTCTGGCAAGAGCACACGTCACAGAGCCCGTTTCTGCACCCATCACTGTTCCAGTGCTCTTCACAGAGCCTGTTCCTGTGCAGGTCACAGTCCCAATACACGTTCCAGAGCCTGTTCCTGTGAGAGCTCAAGTCACAGAACTGGTTCTATGGCGAAAACAAGTCAGAGAGCCTGTTCTGCTCTCAATTGCACCGCCTGTTCCTGTGAGAGCCCAAGTCACAGAACTGGTTCTATGGCGAAAACAAGTCAGAGAGCCTGTTCTGCTCTCAATTGCACCGCCTGTTCCTGTGAGAGCCCAGGTCACAGAGCTGGTTCAACTGCGACCTGCAGTCATGGAGCCAGTCCCTGTCACGGACGCCGCTCAAGTCAAAGAGCCAGTTCCTGTCATGGCTGCCGCTCAAGTCAAAGAGCCAGTTCCTGTCACGGACGCCGCTCAAGTCACTGAGCCAGTTTCTGTCACGGACGCCGCTCAAGTCACAGAGCCACTTCCTGTCACAGATGCCGCTCAAGTCACAGAGCCAGTTCCTGTCACGGACGTCTCTCAAGTCACAGAGTCTTTCCTTCCAACCGCTGTCAGACTCCACAACAAAGACCTTGCTGATGACCATACACACAAAAATACGCACACATCCAATACACCATGTTAATTCTCTTATGTGCAATTTCACTTGGGTGCAATTTTTCTGATGCACCATTTTATGTGCAGTTTTATGTGCAATCTAGATGCAATTTATGTGCAATCTCTGATGCGACAACTCTTATGTGCAATTTTTCTGATGCAACGTGCAATTTACTACTGTTTTTGTGTCAGTGTTTGTCACTCCATTGTGTACCTGGAGTGCACATTTGTATTTTTTTATTATACTTTATTCTACTCTATTGTTTTAAATTTTTGCTGCTCTTTTGTTTCTGTCCACTTTCTGCTGTGACAATGCAAATTTCCCACTTGTGGGACTAATAAAGTTTTATCTAATCTTATCTTATCTTATCTTATCTTAATGCCATTATGGACATGCTTGTCTTGTCTAGCTGGATCACTTCCCAACAACCTGCATGTGCAAATCATCTTTCCATCATCTTTCCTGTACCACACTTGAATGCTCAGGACTTTGGAGAGCCTTGATAGACACCTTTTTGGTCCTTATACAGGTTATTTTTCCAATATTGGCCATGCAAGTGCATTTTTATTTAAAGAAAGTAAGTCAACACCACGGAACAAATCAAGCTAAAACATATGGAGATATCACTTTTCTTGACCCACTTCTATTGTTCATTGGAATGATAAAATATTCCTTAATAAAAAAACTGTAAAAAAAAAAAAACAAAAAAAAAAAAAACAAAAAAGGCATTTAAAGGAAAACAAATGTGTGTTCGGTTTTTATGCTCAATAAATAAATATATAGACTGCATGCAGTGTTGAGTTAGGTATGTGTACTGAATTTATTTTTTTCCCCTCACAGAGGTTTTCTCAATCTGTGTTACTTTGGTATTAAATCCACAAATGTAACTGTGAATACAGCTCTGTAATAGTACTGCTACAAATCTGTGAGCCTGCTACTACAGTGTGTAAAATGTATTCTCTGTAAAAGGTATTCAGGAATCTGGTAAACATTCAAACACCTATTCATTACTTATTAAAGAGTATGTAACAACAGTAATGAATCCAGGAAAGATAATTATTACAGTGTAGTGTACTACAGTGCAGGTAAATGTGCAGAAGAAAACAGTGTAGACTCATATCCAGCCGCCATAAGACAACTTATTGTGTAGGTACACCCGAGTAAGGAAATGAGGAGCAATAGAGTCAAGGGACTGGATTTCAGCTTTCTGCCTCCATCTCAGCATGAGATCCATCTTGCAGACATAGACAACACACAAATGAACAATGACATTACTAATCAATGTTTAAGTTTGTACTACTAATTGTTATGCTGCTATACATGTCTTCACCTAGTAACAGACATGTTGATATACAGTTGTGCTCATAAGTTTACATAACCTGGCAGAATTTATTATTTCTTAACCATTTTTCAGAGAATATGAATAATAACACCAAAACTTTTCTTTACAGTCTGAGAAGATAAAGAGACTCATCCACAACTACCACAAAAGACTTCAAGCTGTCATTGATGTTAAATGGAGCAATATATGGTATTAAGAACTAGGGTATGTAAACTTTTGATCAGGGTCATTTGGGTAGTTTGTGTTGTGATTATGATTTAAAAAGAGTAAACACAGTTGTTTGACAACAAATGGCTTCAGCCAACCATTAACCATGAGTGAAAGAAAGGTTTTTGTGTTATCATACATATTCTCTGAAAAATGGTTAAGAAATCATAAATTCTGCTTGGGTATGTAAAGTTATGAGCACAACTGTATAGCTTAGCATCATAAACACTAACTTATTTCTGTTATACATGTCAAAATGGATCTATATTGCCTTCCTTGCATTACAGAATGATTGGCACCCTTCATAAAAATGATTAAAAGTGGTTGTATAAAATGACCATTAAATACAATAATTTAAAATATAAATTTATAAATATATAATTAGAATATAAAGTGTATTTGTATTTAATTTAATTTAGAACAAATGCTTAAATAACCAAAATGTGGCAAAATTACTGACACCCCTAGAAATATTTTAAATAAATGCAAATAATTTGTCATTCTTATTTAATATTTTATTTGCTTTCAGTCCCCAGGAACTCTGCTGTTGCCTTTAGGAATTTCCTGTTTCCTCAGGGTATAAATATTGCAAACATCCTTTGTCAGAAATTACCAATACACTGGTATTTTAACAACTCAAAATAGCAAAGTATATGTGCTAAAATAGCCTACATCCCAATGCAGACATTACAGTTTCATGACCTTGATCTCCATTTTACATTTAGCACAAGCATTTAGCTCATATCAATATCCAGAATGAACAGAGTACAGATTATCTTCCTTATCTTACTAATCTTACAATTGCCTACATTAATATGTGTACATACACTGCCTGTCCAAAAAAAGGTCACCACCTGTTTTTAACAAAGCAAATAGGTAAGAGGATCCCATTGGTTAATTACAACATGGATGATTGTTCCAGCTGGCAACAAGTTATTTAACCCTAACTGATGCAGTGAGTAGCTTCTCATTTCTTAAACAACCATGTCGAAAGACACATCCTGTGGTCATGGAAAAAATGTTAATCTGTTTCAGAAGGGTCAAATTATTGGCATGCATCAATCAAAGAAAACATCGAAGGAAATTGCTGAAACTACTAAAATTGGGTTAAGAACTGTCCAACGCATTATTAAAAACCGGAAGGATAGTGGGGAACCATCATCTTGTCAGGGCGCTGGCGCCGTCGCGGCATAGCTGAGACACAAGCACAGGGTCGGGAGATGGAAGTAAGAGCAGTAAATGCTCTTAAATGCTAGCCGAGCATTTAATTCCCGTGTTTACTTTCTGTGTTTTGACTCTGTTTACTGTGATTTGACTACTGTTTTTGAATTACCCCTTTGACTCTGTTTGCTGATCGCTCGACCTTGCTTCTGTTTCTGGATTACTCTACTGCCTGCCATTTATTGTACCTTTGCCCGTTGTGTGTTAATAAATACTGTGCAGCTCTTACCTCCTTTGTCCCGATCCTGCACCTGTGTCTCGACCATGCCGCGATGGCGCCAGCGCCATGACATAATGCTTCGCCAAAACGGAGATGCAGCAGGATCTCTGTGGATCCAGGACGGCTGTATGACGACCATGCCGTCCTTCTTTCTACAACAATGGGAAATGGAGCCGTCTGAGCTATACGATGGGGTAAGTGACACGCATACCATCTTCCTGCTCCACTACCGTCTCTTTCAGGAGAGCTTGATGTCGCCTAGGCCCTCAGACCCCTTCTGGGTTAAGTGCATAGTATGATGGCTAACGGGACCTGCACGAATGTTTGTGGAGGAACTTATTGCCATGCAGCATCCGTTTACGCAGAATCCCAAAGACTTTGGAGAAGTGCTGGGCATGTTCTATGATGCTTGCAAAAGAGAGGCAACTGCTCTAGAGCCCCCTCCAGAGGCCAAAAAGGAGGCAACCGCTCCAAAGCCCCCTCCAGAGGCAAGGAAAGTGGTAACCGCTCCTGAAATCGCTCCAGAGGCCCTGCAAAGGAAACAACCACAAGAAATTTTTTTTTGGGGGGGGAGCTGAGTGCACCGAGGAGCTACCCCAGCAAACAGACCAGGATAAATGCAGCAACGAGGGCACTCCAGAGTCTCCTCCGCAGGCTAAGAATGAGGCAAACGCTCTTGAGCTGCCTCTAATGGTTAGAGAAGAGACTTTCGCTCCGAAGTCCCCTCAAATGTCCGAAAAGGAAGTTACCACGCCCAAGTCTGCACCAGAGTCCAAAACCACACCGGGGGCAATACCTTCACCAGAGCCTGTGACAGATATCATGTCTGAACCCAAGTATGGATACTTATTCCTATTCAAGTCACCGGGCCAGAGCCCTCTTCAGTCATGGCCACAGAGATTGGTCACTTCATGGCCACAGAGACTGTTCCCTTCATGGCCACAGAGACTGTTCCAGTACCCGTCACTGTTCCATTTCAGGCTAAAACACCCGTTCTGGCCAGAGTCACAAAGATCGTTCCTCTAAACATCAAAGAGACTGTAAAAGTAATCGAACCACGCCTGTTCCAATGAGCGCACAAGTCACAGAGCTTGTTATAGTGTGAGCACAAGTCACAGAGCCTGTTCTTCTCTCAGTTGTAGTGCCTGTTCCAGTGAAAGCTCAAGTCGCAGAGACTGTTCCAGGGCAAATCTCAGTGCCTGTTCCCATGCTCACAGAGCCAGTGCAAGTTCCTGTCACAGCTCAAGTCACACCGCAAGTTCCTGTCGCAGCTCAAGTCACAGCGCAAGTTTCTGTCCCGCTCTCCGAGCCCGCCCAAGTTCCTGTTGCGCAACTCTCCGAGCCTGCTCAAGCCTCAGTGCAACTCTCCGAGCCCGCTCAAGCCTCAGCGCAACTCTCTGAGACCGCTTAAGTCTCAGCGCAACTCTCCGAACCTGCTTCTATGCCCAAGTTCCTGCCTGAGGTTTTACCCACACCCTCACCATGGCAAAATTCCAGCGTGGTAGCACCCAGTGATACGCCTGCCCCTACAGGCCCGGGAACTCCAAGAAGTGATGTTGTTGGGCGCCTTTGCGCCCTTTGGGGGGGGGTTCTGTTATGACCTGCTCCTCTCTATTCGCACAGCTCGGTGTGAAATCTCGGCCACACGTGCGCCATACTCTTTATCTCTATCACAGAAGCGCGCATTTCCGCATATTAAGAGAGAACACCCCAAACACACGAACTACAGTTCCCACCAGCACCTGCTCCCAGCCACTTGGCCTGCTAAGGGGAGACGGGTGCATGGACTGCCATCATGCCTAGTGCCTACTGTACAAGCCTGTGGGGGCAGAGCCATGATCTGGGGTTGATGCAATTGGTCAGGTCTAGGTTCAGCAACGTAATGTGCCCAAAGAATGAGGTCAGCTGAATATACTGAATGACCAGGTTATTCCATAAGTGAATTTCTTCTTCCCTGTTGGCACAGGCATATTCCAAGATGACAATGCCAAGATTCATCAGGCTTGAATTGTGAAAGAGTGGTTCAGAGAGCAAGATGCAGCAGTTTCACACATAGATTGGCCACCACAAAGTCCAGACCTTAACCCCATTGAGAATCTTTGGGATGTGCTGGAGAAGAATTTGCGCAGCGGTCCGACTGTCCCATTATCTCTACAAGATCTTGGTGAAAAATTTAAATGTGGTGACATTGCAGAAGCTCATCGAAATGATGCCACAGTGAATGCGTGCCATAATCAAAGCTAAAGGCCAATGAAATATTAGTGTGTGACTGTTTTTTGGACAGGAAGTGTAATTGCTAGCATACAATATAAAACTCTAAAATAAACTGTCAACACAAAAAAAATGCACAAATTAACAGGTGCTATTTTATAAGCTAACGAATAATGAAACTGGAAGCCATACTGTTAAATTTGCAATGATTAAATTAATAATTGCAATTAGGACTATTCCTATATACACAATATACTGATTATTAAAATAGATTAGATTAGAAAGACATTTCAGGTGGCAGAGTGGTGCAGTAGTTAGCAGTGTCGCTTCACAGCAAAAAGGCTCTGGGTTAAAACTCCAAAAGGGGCCTTTCTGTGTGGAGTTTGCATATTCTCCCTGTGCCTGTGTGGGTTTCATCTAGGTGCTTTGGTTTCCTTCCATAGCCCAAAGACATACAGATTAGGTTAACTGGCTACTCTAAATTGCATATATGTGTGGATAGTTGTTTATCCCTGTTTGAACACCGCAATAGATTGGAGACCTGCCAATATTGTACCCCGTCTCTCGCCCAAAGTCAGCTGGGATTGGCTCCAGATACCCTGTGACCTTTAACAGATTAGCGGTTTAGATAAGTATGTTTAATCTGTTTTCTCTTTGCTTTGTGTAAGTAACTAGTTCGGGGAATGAGGAAAGTAAGTGTTGTGTGAAAGTAATTTTTTGTTTCTTTTTTTTGTGGTTAGGTTAGGTAGTTTAATTTATTGAACTACATAATGTTAAAGGGAATTTTGTTAATTATTCCGGCCTGGTCAGCTTCTGAAGATTTAACCACTTTGAGAGAAAGATTGAAAATAAAATAAAAAGCAAATGAAACCTTGGTCTTGCCACACCTTTGTTTATTTGTGTTAGTTGCAGCCCAACCTAGACTGGAACATATCGTAATCCGAAAAGGTCTGAGAACAGGTGGGCCTCTTGCTGGGCATTTCTGCCTGATGCAAATCCATGCTTTTCAACAAATGCTCCAAGGATTTAATGAGTGCATCACTTATTGCAAGTTATTCTTTATATATAGTTACTTTTGCTCATTTTCATGAAGGGTGTCAATAACAGAAGGCACTGTATAGTATATTAGAACTGCAGCAGAAAAAAAATATATCTATGTACCACATTATTGGGTTGGCTGTCGCAAATCCAATTCATAAATACATGTTTGAGAAGGAAGTATTCTGAAAGACTATTAGGTAGTAAAGCAATTAATTTACTTGAATACTCCACAAAAAACATATACTGGAGTCTTACACTGGCTTTACCTCCCTCTCCCATGCAGGATGGCAAGAGATGTAAGGTCTTTTCATTATATGGTTGAGCTTCCTTTCATCTGCTACTGTAAATGGAATTAGAGCATCCTGTGGCACTCCAAGACTGGATGCACATCATTTCATGCATTAATCAAGAGGGAAGGGTTCAGGGCAGAATTAGCAATTTTAAATGACATTGAATTTAGTAAATTTGATAAGTTGATAATCATATACACTTTATCAACAAACAATTTCTGGCTGGAAACATTTACTCCTACCCTCAGTGATATTACATGCATGCTTTGTATGTAATATGCAGTTCAGAAGACAGGTTATTGTTTGCCGTTTCTGCTATTTATCCAGAGAAGAATTTTAATCATTATCGTGGTAGTTTTCAATTTCCATTTAAATCAGCAAGCCATTAATTAATCTCATTACTTCTAGATTACAAAGCTAAAATGATATAAAAAAAAATATTATGCACAAATTTAAAAAGGACTGCCCAGGTATTAATGCCAATGTGAAATGAATGCTCCCCTAGCATCCAATCAATGGTAAATGGCAATATTTTGAAATTTAAAAAAGCAAACAAATAATGTTGGATTTTTACAAACACTTGCAAAGCCCCTTATGACAAGCTGGAGAAAGGCTTCAAATACTATGTTTCAACAAACAATAGCACAATAACATACAATAAAGGGAATGCACATGACATTACTGTAGGTCAAAGTAACACAGATAAGATGTCATGAAAACACAAGAAACAGATCTAAAATAAGAAAGAGCTTTTGTGAGATTGTCTGTACAAATAGACTGAACAAGCAATCAGAGCTATTTTTTTTACAGACAGCCAAACGCTAAAGAAAAGAGAAGTAAATGGAAATCCTTGTTATAACAACCTTCATAAATGTTCATAAATACATTTGTAATGAAATATATATTTTTGCTAATATTGTGACCTTTACAAATGTTATTTTACGACCTTAGATATATTACAATCTTTACAAATATTTGTAAATAATTATTGTTTGTTATTAAGAAAATAAAACAAGTATATTTTTCATTTAACAAAAGAATATTTAAGTTGATGAATAGGAAAATAAATGTTCAAGTTTTTGATAATTTTCTTTCTTTATTAAAAATAATGGTGTGGGAAAAACAAATCGTGAACCCAATATCATTCATTGAACTGAATCACGAACTGGGTGAATTATTACATACCTATGACCTTTTGTTGCACAAAGTTGTTGTACTTTTTTGTTTTAAAATTCTAAACTGTTTGAAAATTCACTTTCTGTTTATTTCCAGTTAAAAAATGATAAAGATTTTCAATTTGGTCTTGAAACCCACTGTGTGTATGTGTATATAGTGTGCATGTGTATACAGTGTTGTTAACATATTAAAAGATCATAATTTTTGGTCAACTGAATGAATCGGTTTGCAACTAATGAACATGAATGTGAGTGTTTTTCACTCTGGCGAGAGTGAATGGTGCTCGCATTCATGTTCATTAAGTTGAAAACTGATGCAAAAACTTTAGAAGAACAAATGTGTTCCACAATGGCACCTGGATGGTACCCAGCATGGTTAGTGCTAGAAATTCAAACAACGCTGCCACCTGTACTGTTGAAGCCAGTTCTTATGAACATTGAAGTTTTTATGAACAAATCAATATAGATTCCAATGGGAAAAGAATCTTTCAGTTAGCGCCTGTAATTAAGACAGTGGTTGTCAGGTTAGCAGGGAGGCACCAGATATAAAAACAAGAGAGTTTTATTAAAGCAGGCAGGCCGACAAAATCCAAAACGTAATCCAAATTGCAAAGTTCAAAATATCAGGGAAACAGATGTACCAAAGGCTTTAGCAAGAAATGTAATCAAAGTACAAACTAAATCTAAAAACCAGAGACACAGTGACAAACTAAAGGCTTGGAAATGCTGTGAACAGACGAGATGATACTTCACAACTGAAACTTGAAACACTTGAAAGTCCTTTTAAGCAATGATTGCAAAACTTATTAACAATAGGTGCAAACATTTAATACTCAGGAAACTGTGAGTGGGAAGGTGCATGAGGGTGCTGGGTCCTCAGCGGCCATGTTTGCGGCCATGACTGCTGGGAAACTGAGTTTGCGTGGGAGTGCTGGGACTGTGTGATAGGTGGCTAAGATAATGTGAAAGAAACCCTGCGTTGGCCAGTGAACTACTTGTTGTGGCACATCACCTGTTCCAGTTGTCTATGGACCTGCTCCAACACCCGCTTCTTCCTCCTTCTGGGTCACTGAGTGCCACAGTGAATTCTGTGTGTAATCTGCCCAGGGGATTAACTTGGCCTACTCTCCTAGGTTCTCAGCACAGTAGGAGTGGAGGAATATTCCCACTTCCTGGTTTGCCCACTCCACTTGTCTGTTGGCCTAGGGATGATAGCCCGAGGTTAAGCTCACAGAGACCCCAATTTTTCCACAAAGCTCGTCCAGACTTGGGAGGTGAACTGTGGGCCATGGTCACTCGCTGCAATATCTCTGGGCAACTGCTGGGATACCAAAGTACAAGAATACATGGTGAAACATGAGCTCTGCAGTGTGGACTTAGACTTTAAATTGGAAAGACTTGGAAAATGATCGGTAATTATCATAATCAGTGTTGTCCAAAGACTCAGGCAGATCCATGATAAAATCTATGGCGATATGTGACCATGGTGGGGCAGGCGCTGGCAATGACATGAGCTTGCCAGCAGGGAGGGCGCGAGGAACCTTGGAATTGGAGCAGGTTAAACAAGATGATACAAAGTTATTTATGTCTGTGAGCATGTTGGGCCACCAGTACTTAGTTCTAAGGAAGGAGTAAGTGTATTGTGTGCCAATATGGTGAGTAGCAGATGCAGTGTGTGATCAAATTATGAAGCGAGCATATAACCAAAAGGAAACAAACATCTGTTGGTTTACAACAATACTTATGTTTTGTCTCATATGTAGCACCTTGGTCCGAGAGAAACATTGTCTTGTTTCATTATGTACTGTATCATCTGTACATGGTTGAAATGACAATAAAAGCAACTTGAACTTGAACACAGGATCAGGAGGGCAATCTTCCGGGACATGATGTAGTAGGGTATTGGTGATTTGATTGTTGATCTCTGAGGTGAGTGCCTTAAGGAAACAGGAGGGAGAAAAGATAGAGTCATGAAGGTTTGGAGTTTTAAAGTCTGGAATGTTTGGACAAGGAATCTACTTTTGTGATCCACAAAGACGGTAAATGGATAAACTGCCCCCTCGAACCAATGATGCCGCTAGTGCCCCAACAGTGCCAATTTAACTGCCAACAGCTCATGGTTCCCATTGTCTTATTTTCTTTGTGCTGGGATTAGCTTTTCAGAAATATAATGCCACTGGATGGAGCTTGGGCCTCTCACCAAAATGCTGTGATAGGATGGCCCGTACACCCATTTCAGAGGCTTCTAGCTCTACCACAATAAGTTTAGTGAGATCTGGATGTTTCAGGAACCTCTGAAGCTCCTTGATGGTGGTCGGTGTAGGCCAGGTGGTAACAGCTGTGACATTCCCCTCATCCATGAATACCCCATCTGGGCTGATGACATAGTCTGGACAAATCTGATTAACATGGAACTCACATTTCTCTGCTTTCACATAGGGATGGTTGTCCAGCAGGCATGACAACACTTACTTGACCTGGTTAACATGGTCCTCTAGACTCGATCAAGTGAATCAATCAAGATATCATCTATGTAAACTATGATGAATTTTCCCATATCGCATATCCCACAAAACATCATTGATCAGGCACTGAAACACAATTGGAGTGCAGGACAGACCAGAAAGCATTACACAGTACTCACAGTGACCACTAGCGGTGTTAAACACAGTCTTCCACTCATCACCCTTAAAAATGCACACCAGGTTATAGGCACTGCAGAGGTCGAGCTTATTAAAAATCACAAGCATTACTCAAATGTTCCAGCGGTGAAGACACCAGGGTAGAGGATAAGGATATTTGATAAGGATATTTCATCTAGTCGGAGTCCATGGCCTGAGTCCACCTCCTTTCTTCTCAACAATGAAGATGCCAGCTGAGGCAGGTCACAAATATTTCCCTGCTGGAGGGCTTCTTGAATGTACTGCTCCATGGCACACTGATCTGTAAAACTGAGCAGGTAAATCCTATTGCGGGGAGATGTACCTAGGAGAGATCATAGGGTTGGTGTGGGGTCAGGCCAGTGGGTGTAGCCTTATTAAAATCTCAGAGAATTCATGATAGACCATGGAAAACAGCAGTTTTTGCTGGAAAAAGTTTGTGGCGTCATGATGGGACTGAGTGACATGTGGGTGAGGTGACATGACAGTGGTGTAGCCTGTAAGATTTGTTTTTGTATTGCTGTACAATTTTGTCCATGCAGACTAAATAAAATTTCCTTTGCATCTACAGTAAACCTTTACTGCTTTTTTCACGTTGCTGCTATAAAAACTGTATATACGGCTTAATTACATTTATAATCTGACAAACATGTTGCACTGTCCCTGCTAATGTTCTGCATAGGCCTAAATCCCCTCAGGCACATCACCACAAAGAGTGGAGTTACCAGAGGCAAAATATCAGACATGCAGGACAGCTACAAGTATCTTGGTATCCTACATGCCAATGGGAATAAGGATAAGATTACAAGGAGACTAGCTCAGTGGTAGAAAAAGATCCAAACCATCAACATATATGCACAATCAACCATCAGATACCAAGCTGGAATAGTGAGCTGGCCACAGGAGGAAACAAATGCCACTGGTGTCAGGAAAAATGGGGGAACATAAGGATCTAAGCGACTTTGACAAGGGCCAAAGCCTTTGTTCCCCATCATTATTGAGCTTTGGGTGCCTATGACTCTGTCATCAGTGCACCAGATGTCCTTCCTATGATCACTTTTGATAGGTACTAACAATTATATACCAAGAACACCCCACAAGACCTGTTGTTTTGAACATGCTCTAACCCAGTTGTCTAGCCAACACAATATACTTATAAAACTCTTATAAAAGTTGCTGAGATCCTTATGCCTAATATAGCCCTCTTCACATTGACATGGATTTGCATATATATATATATATATATATATATATATATATATACACACACACACACACACACACACACTATAGTTATATACAAAGTTATACACTCACACATCTAAATAATTTAATTAAGTTGTT
>JAQQZX010048854.1:0-13462 GCA_030068355.1 Notoglanidium maculatum | reverse complement strand
ATAACAAAAGAATAAGGTTTTAGCAAAAGTTGGACATTGTGTGATGGCAATGGGGCTGACGTTACCTCCTCCAGTACTGAGCAGCCTTCACCTTTACTGTCTATGGCCTGCACTGACGATTCACTTCACTTGCATGTGGTTTGTTGTTGGTAACCCGGGAAACCCAGAATGGAATTTCAGTGGTGTGTGTATTCTCATATCCATCAAGTGGAATGGATTCTTTCGCGAAGCAATAGACACAGCGCTGGGTGAACTCATATTTTAAGTTAAATGTGGGGGGGTCCAAACGAATAATTATGAAATGTATGGCTCCAATATGGTGGTGTTGCCTTCAAATTCTCAGAGGTCAGTGACTAAGCTATGCAAATAGGGCCTTTGGCATACCAATAGCGGTTCCAGGTTTCTTGCTGAGCCGTCTGGGAGTTTTGATTTAAGCACATACACATCAAGTACTATTGAAATTTCTAAACATCAGAATGCATGTTGGTCTAGGATCATCTGGTGCTGTCTCAGAGGGTAACAATTGACACACCCCCTACCCCCTCACCTACACACACCCACACTTACCCCACCACCCCACAACAAACATACACACCAATTTCTGTATATGTTCATGACATTCAATCCACATTAAGTCCATTTCAGTAATACTTATGTAGGCCACTGCAAGTACCACCACATGCTGGTCAAACTAATGTTTAATGTAACATTGAAACGTAAACATTATTCATCAGTAGTGTTCAATGCATGTTCACAAGCATCTATTTTCATTTTTCTATTTTCTATTTAGGGGTAATAAAGCAATTAGTGTGGTACCAATAAACATTTGGAACAGTTACTGTCTTCATTTCACTCTGCTTTTGTCAAAAGCAGAAGCTAATACCCACTAGATGGGGCCAATTCCTAATTAAAAAAATATTATTTAACCAGTTGATGATTCACCACAAACACTGTATGCTGTTATCTGCAACAGATAACTCTTATACTTACTTACTTGATCCTAATTAAGGAATCTACATCAGCTGAGACTGTCTTGAGTGCTGTACCAGTCATATTAATAAATATGACTTTACATGTATGTGTATTTAACATGAACACGCATGTAACTTCATACAGTTTATTATCTAATGTAATCTGATAGTGTCTGTTGCATGATATTCAGTATGCTTATACTTTAATGCTTGTTTTTCACCCATGCAGTACTACTGTTATGATACAGTTCAATAGTATATGTCTCTTCATATATGGAGACATTGTGAAACATATTGCTTCATTGTAAAATGTGATGTATAAACTAATCAGAACAAAGAAATATTACTATCACCTACCTTACTAGAATTAGAGCAACCCACTGCTTTTAGATCAATAGCAGAGTTTTTGTTGAAAGCTGTGTATAATGTATGGGTTATTAGGCCATTGTTAAAGAAGTAATATATTTGGCATTCTGAGACCCAGAACTTCAAATAAGACTTGACATTTAGACCTGGTGGAAGAATCCAGAGCAGTTATTGAACATAATGGAGTATAATCTGACCCTATGGTAATGGATACAGCTCCAAGATTAATATAATGGTCATAAGCGTTGAAGATATTATTTGACTATTCTTATTTATGGGTTATGGAGTTCTAGTTTATGGGTTCTGGGTTATACCTCTATAAATACTGTCTATTTAACATGAGCAATGCATCATGAAATGTACTTAAACCTCCCATCTTTACAGTGTGAATTCAGGATGCTAGTGGTCCTGTTGTGATAGGCTTGAGGCATGATACGGGAAATGATGGTGCTGCTCTGCTGTGGTGTGAGAGGTCCATTGACACCACAGAGGATCTTGTATGAGCTGATGTATCTTGCATTCAGTTTCTTGCATTGATCTTCTTGTAACCTTGAGTGTTGCTAAGGTCTTTGGTTGATAACCGTACTTGGTCAGCAGGTTGGAACTGTAGAGTTTCTCTATGTCAATCAGCATATACATTGTTTTTCCAAGCCACCTGGTCACGTAAGTGCCTATACGTGTTCTCCCACACTTATTCACACTGCCTAATCCATTCTACTGTAGGTGAATTATGGCTGTAATACTCAGTTCCTATTTAGGATTCGGCTTCCTCCGAGTCACTCACTAAACTGATCTGGGTGTGCGAGTCACTTGAGTCAGTATTGCCAAATCGACAGCTGTGTATATTTTGAATGTGAAAGAAAGGCACTGTGGTCAAATGAAGGATTGGGCTATATTCTTTCGGTTAATGAAGTCTAATCAGTGACCAGTGTATGAACGAGTCTGTGGAACTCATGTGCTTTGCACTACGCCTGGCTGGTGGACATGAAGGAGAGACCTGTTGTACTGTTGTTCGAGTGATTTTTCTGTTGATGTCCCACGTTATCGCTTTCACAATGTAGGAGGGGGCAGTATGTGTTCCACCTTTTGGTCTCTGCTTTCTGTGGGATACAGGAGGGACAGAGAGTCAGCCTTGGTGTTCTTGGAGCCAGGCCTGTACAGTACAAGAGCATGAAATCAAAACGGACAATGAACAAGGCCCATTGGGCTTGGCGAAAGATTCTGGCACTTGGCTGTTTTCAGATATTCAAAGTTCGTATGATCTGCAAAGATAGTGAGGGAATGGGCTGCTCCCTCCAACCAGTGATGCCCTCTTCTAGGGCAAGTTTCACAGCCAGAAATTCTTGATTACTAATATCATTATTTTGTTAAGTTGATGAAAGCTTCTCAGAACCCACTAGGTGAAGTTTAGGTTTATCTCTATACCTTTGGGAGAGAATCTGTCTCTCTCCAGATTCAGAAGTGCTCATTTCCACAGCAAATGCTTTTGACGCGTCTGGGTGCTTCAAAATGGGCTCAGTGGTGAATGAGGTTTTGAGTTTCTTGAAGACTTCATTGGTTTCTGTGTTCTACATCAGATCCTTGGGTCCTATCTTTCAGAGGGATATGAGGGGAGTGGTGATGGAACTGAAGCCCCAGAGGAACCTTTAATAGCAACTGTAAAAACCTAGAAATCTCTATGGTAGAGTCATAAGGTCTGTGTGGGGGTAGGTTAGCCTTAGCCTTTAGCCTTACTAAATTCCTATTGAACTCTTGATTCTCTGAAGGGATGTGTGCGGGTGATTGGGTTTCAGAACTATTCATTGTGGTCAAGGCAACGATGAGACGGGGGATATGCAGATAGTGATTCATGCAGTGAGATGACCACTTCATGACTTTCTTATCATCCCATGATATTTCAGGGTCATGGAGGTGTATTCGTCCAGGGAAATCCTAGATGATGGGGTGTTTAGGTGTGATGATGATGAATTAAATGCTGTGCTTAATCTGGTCTGTCCCAACTGCTTTGGCTCTGAGCAGTCAGTTTTAGGAGTAGGACTTTTGGCACTATTATGCACTTGGTGGTTGCAGATGCGGTGATTCAAACAGATAGCTAAATCAATCAGGGAGTAAAGGGACATTTTATCATCTCGGCAGGCCAGCTCTGTGGGCACTTTCCTGTGTAGTCCTTGGCAGAAGGCTGTTTTAACTGCATGGTCATTCCATCCACTTCCCACAGCGAGTATGCAGAACTCTAGGGCAAATTCGGCCTGATTTTTTTCCTTGGGTAAGAGTTAGGAGCTGTTCTCCTATCTCCTTGCCTGCAGAGAAATGGTCAAACACTCGTTGGAAGATTTCCACAAAGTGATCATACGACAACAAAGATTCCACTCCTTGGGACCATACTGCTGTAGTCTAAATTATGGCTTTGGCCATGAGAAAGGTAAAGAATTAAGATAGTATTGATGAACATGCTTAGCTTGGTGTCCAATTTGACCAGGTGCTGTTGATGTTGCAAGAGATGGATGCAAGTGCAATTCCAAAACGTGAAGCAAAAATCTTAAAGTATAACATGCAGAAAGTTAGGTAATTAGCAAACAATTGCACATTGGCAATCTAAAATCCAAAAAGATAAAAAACCAGAACAGCAAGATACAAAAATGTAAGGCTTTTTAATTCAGGTTAAGGCACACTGACACACTGAGCATTATTTTGCAACTGGGTGAATATCCAGAGTCTGGTTATGAGTATGTGAGTGTGATTGGGAACAGGTGTGCATGATTAGAACTTGGGTGACTGTGAACATGCTGGTGGAGTGTTGTGCTGGGGATTGTACTCCATTGCTGCCATGTTTGTAGGCCAAGGTGTGTTATGGAAAGTGGAGTTTCTGGTGGATTCTTACACTGATCTGACAATGGCATAAAATGAAACAAATATGAGCACAACTTTACTTTCTCTTTTCTATCATCTCCTTTCTTTTCCTTTACTTAGATGCATTGTTGTAATAACAACTGCAACTGTTTAGCATATTTTTATATTTTAGCATTTCTAAAAGCATCAGTCATCTGTTCATTTGCATCACTGTTATATAGACTAATCTGTACCTCTTTATTGTTATATTGTCATCTCCAGAATAATTCATGAAAAAATAATTCATGAAAATTGGCAAAAAAAATTGTATATTATATGAGCACTCATAGGCAAGGATATAGGCAAAGAGTAATGTTCTGTAGATATATTCTGGTTGGGAGGCTATGAAAAAAATTCTGGTTTAATCCATGCACACATTGATAAAAATTACATGCACAATTTAGTTTAACATGACTACCTGGAAAAATCTAAATATCAATAAGTGTGATTATGTGGGAAAGTTATTTTATATGCCACTGGGTGGGGTTAATTTATGCGCTCCTGTAAAGCACACAATATGATTTCATGACCTTGATTTAGTATTTATATATAAAGTTGGTGTCCAACCTGACCAGGTGCTGTTGATGTTCCCCTACCAGTCTCCCCTGGGCTGCCATGGCATTCCAACTCTCTTGCTGCATGTGGCATCTGTCAAGTGATGGAGTCAGAGAAGGATGCAAGTGCAAGTTAGCTTTTATTAAAAAGACACTGGTGAGCAATTCCAAAACGTGAAACAAAAATCGTAAAGTATAGTAGGCAGAAGGTCAGGCAATTAGCAAACAATGGCGCATTGGCAAATCCAAAATCCACAACAGATTAAAAAACCAGAACAGCAAGATACAAAAATGTAAGGCTTGTTAATTCTGGTTAAGGCCCACTGAAACACTGAGCATTATTTTGCAACTGGGTGAATGTCCAGAGTCTGGTTATGAGTATGTGAGAGTGATTGGGAACAGGTGTGCATGATTAGAACTTGGGTGACTGTGAACATGCTGGTGGAGTGTTGTGCTGGGGATTGTACTCCATTGCTGCCATGTTTGTAGGCCAAGGTGTGTTATGGAAAGTGAAGTTTCTGGCAGATTCCTTCACTGACATGACAATGACATAAAATGAAACAAACATGAGCACAATTTTACTTTCTCTTTCCTATCATCTCCTTTCTTTTCCTTTCCTTTCATTAGCTGCAATGCTGTAATAACAACTGCAAATGTTTAGCATATTTTTATATTTTAGCATTTCAAAAAGCATCAGTCATCTGTTCATTTGCGTCATTGTAATATTGCCTAATCTGTGCCTCTTTAAACTATTATATTGTCATCTCCAGAATAATTCATGAAAAAATAATTCATGAAAATAGGCACAAAAAAAAAAAGGATATTATATGAGCAGGATATAGGCAAAGAGTAATGTTCTGTAGATATTTTCTGGTTGTGGAGGCCATGAAAAAAATCTGATTTAATCCGTGCACACAATGATAAAAATTATGTGCACAAGTTAGTTGAACATAAACACCACCTCAAAAAATCAAAATATCAATAAGTGTGATTATGTGGGAAAGTTATTTTATATGTCACTGGGTTGGGTTCATTTGTGCGCTCCTGTAAAGCACACAATATCATTTCATGACCTTGATTTAGTATTTTAGTATTTATATATAAAGTTGGTGTCCAACCTGACCAAGTGCTGTTGATATGACATGCAGGAGTCATAAACATGACAATAAGTTCAAAGTTGTTCAGTGGCCAACCCAGTCACTGGATCCAAATCCAAAATAACACACTGAAAAATGGAATATAAGTGCACTTGAAAAATCTGCATCAATTACATGATACAATCATGAAAACATGGGACTGAATCTCAAGGGAATATTTTCAACATCTTGTATAATCTATGCCATAAAGAATTGAGGGTGTTTTGAGAGCAAAGGGATGCCCTACCCTGAATTAGTATAATGTTCCTAATAAAATGTTCAGTGTATCCATGTGAACATATGTGTCTTTTGTGCTGAAAGGTCCTTGGATTTTCCCCAGGATGATGAATGAGATTTTACATTGCATTACACTTAGGGTTGGGAGGGTTACTTTAAAAATGTATTCTGATACAGTTACTAATTACCTGCTAAAGATGTAGTCAGATAGTAATGTAATCTAATTACCACAAAATTAAAGTAATGTAACTGATTACTTTCCATTACTTTTGGATTACCTCAATACCAAATATGGGGATGATGACAGCATTTTCTCAGCTGCAGGGCAGAACTTACACTGTACTGTTATGTTGTTCTCCTTTTCTTCTTTAAAGACAAAATAATGGTGAAATTTCCATCCAGTGAGAAACAGAGGCCATGATGATGAATTGGTGACTATAAGATTAGCTATGATTTCACTCAAACCAGAGTGGTGATGGGAGACTCATGAAGTGTTGTAATGTGTACACATGTACATGTAGTATATCATTCTTAATTAGGGCTGCAACTACTGATTTTTTTTATATATAATTATTTTTATTTTATTATTTGTAGGTTATTATTGAATAATCTTTCCTTGATTATTCAATTGGTTTTATTTAAAAAAAAATATTATATACAAAATATATTTATTTAAAATATTTATTTGCATCATTTTAATCGGCACTACTACAGAACCTTTTCTTAACTAGGCTTAATTAAAAAGCAGTTCACTAATTACAACATGGTGTATAGTGACATTTATCAGATAATATGTAACAGCATGATAAAATTATCAAGTGCTCATGTGGACCAAATGAATGGTAATACTCATTCAGTATAAGCCTGTTGTATATATATATGTGTGTGTGTGTGTGTGTGTGTGTGTGTGTGTGTGTGTGTGTGTGTGTGTGTGTGTGTGTGTGTGCGCGCGTGTGACTGGCGTAGCACGTGCACGCTGTTTCATAACGCAGTTCAACTAATGATGAAATTATAGGCAATTATTTTTATTATCGATTTTTATTCATTTTGTTAATTAGTTGCCCTTATACATTTCATAATATTGTAATTCTGTAAATAATCGCTGCTTTTACTAAATGTATTGGTAATCTGAGTACAGCTTTTTTTCTGTAACTATAACAGTATACAGTTACCTTTTTTTGTACCCTAATTATGTAACGCCGTTCCATGTATTCTGTTACACCCCAAGCCTGATTACATCGCATTTTTGGGCAACAAAAGAGCTTTGTAAACTGAATGAAATGTAACTTTCTTCCAGGATGAAAATCTTTTGTATTTTTTGTTTTAAATATTTTAAAGACACATTTAAATAAGAAAACCTTATAAAAATGACTTTTGGTATAGAGCAGGTAATATTTTTTGTTAATTGTTTGAGTGGAAAAGTTATAAATATATAATTTATTTATGCAATCCTTTTTGGCTATTCTTATCAAGGGTGGCAATAATCTTCTGTTTCCATTTTCCATGTAACTCTTAGGAGTGGCAAGTGACACTTGTCTCCTGAAAAAGAATGATCTGGTTTCCTGTAAGAGGGCGGGATATCAGTACAGGTAAGCGCAGTTAAATGAATAGCATTTTCATCTCTCTACTCCTCCTTCAGTGTCGGTGTGCGTATGTTAATGTGTTAAGAAGAGTTGAACTCAGCAGACTGGGGTTTTGAGCACAAGACAAGCAGACTAGAAGGGGACTAATCTCTGATTTATGATCAGGAAGTAAGGAAGAGGTGAACTGTGGTAAGTGTTTAGATAATATTTTCTTGTGCTATTTATAAAGAAATTATGTAAGTAAAGAGGGGTTAGGAAAAAAGACAAGCTAAATGTTGTTAAGGCTATACTTCAGCAAACTCAACCACGCAAATACCTGTTTGCATCACAGATTAATGTAACTAGAATACATAACTTAATTTGGTCATGTCTGTGCTCAGCTGCTTATTGTGATGATATTGAAATGGAGTAAAAGGAACAGTGGTACTCACCAGTTAAGGTTTAGAGCTAGTGATTGGATGATTGGAGGTTTGAATCCATTGACTGCCAAGAAACCGTTTGAAGGTCTTGCCGAAGCTGCTTAACATGTTTTGTATCCTGTGTCAGTTGTAAGTCACTTTGAATAATAGTTCCTATCTTATGAACAATGTTTGAAATACTATGTAGTTTCTTTGCCCCAATATGAAGAAATGAAAGTATTTCTATAGTGTTATTTGAAGCTGCAGTTATTTGCACACGAGACTTGTGTGGTATCACCTTTCCTCATGTAACTTACTCATTTGCAGAGTGTGCCTTTTGTCCTAAACTTCATGATGTACAACTGATCCCATCTATGGAAGTCCGTTTATGGAAGCCTCTTTCCGCCACTTAAAAAAATCTTCTGAAGAGATTTTCCAATTATTATCAGGCACTAAATCAAATACTAATGTATTCTTGTTAGTATGACTTTCTTCACATTGGGGAAATGGATTTTCATTTCCATTATGTCATGTTAACCACAAATAAAAAGATCCCTGTCTCTAAGTGGGTGCGCTGCTTCATTATATCATGGTTAACCATGTAAATGTCTTGATAGATTGTCTTCATTTACAAAAGCTGTATAGTAAAATAAAATTTGATTCGATAAATCTTCAAGCTGCTGGAATTTTCAAATCGATCCTAATGCTTCCTTTCTGATCATTGGCAACACCATTCGTCGCTGTGCTGTTGGTTTTAAACACCTGCTTCTCTGTGCCAAATAAAAACGTAGCAGAGAGGAGGTTGTGGACAGATAATCACATTGATAAAGAGCCAAAGTTCTTTACTACACATTCACATTTGTGAATGGAAACATATTTTTCAAACAGGCTGATATCTTTTGCAAATCCATGACACTCGTTTCTAAAAATTGCAAAAAAATTAAAAATATATCACTGCATAGAACTCCCCAACATTTTGGAAGATCCATACGCTCTATCTCACAGCACCCAAAATGGGAACAAATACAAAATTCAAAACAAATCCAGGTGAGTCTTCCTAAACCTCAAACACTTGAATAATTCCTTTCCCTGACATATCCCTATGTATTGAAACTACTATAATACTAATAACTGAAACTGAAACTAAATAAACACATAAATAAAATGAAAAACGAAAGCAAAAACCTGATTCTCCTGCATAACCTGAAAAAATTGCAGTGGTGGCTTGTCCATAGGGATTGTTGGGGCAGAGACCAGCCAAATATTTCAGCCATTCAACAAATGTTCATTTTCCTCATTCACAACACCATATATTTGAACTCAAATTCCAATTAACTCTTTTGATTGAGGAGAGACATGCTGCTATTTGACAGATATAAGCCAATGTTCCAAACATTTGGTCATTGGATTTGGATGTTGCTCATCATAAATGAGCAGCATGCTCAACACCCCAATTAGCTTGGTTGAGCTGCATATAGTGGTCAAAAATAAGAACTACATCAAGTACTATAACAGAGGCATACTGTGGCTGGAACGGCTCTTTGCTATATGAATGTTTTGTTCTTCAGTGAGGAACTAAACTACAGACAGGACAGTTAAAATTACTGTGTTCATAATGTGCATGGCGACAATGGCAATAAGAATCATAAGAATCCTTTTGAAGGCTAATTATCAAATTAACACTTCAGTCTTCTTATTCCATTTTTTGCCATTTTTTTGGTCCTTTTGCTGATTAGGAGGGATGCAGTTAGCAAGTATAGTTGAAACTGTTGTCAAGCTAGCTATGGAACTATGTGTCTTTGGAATGAAATAATCAGCAACCAGAAAACATCATAATTGTAACAATCATCATAATTAAAACAATGACATTTGATTTCAATAAAGCTGTAATTGGAGAAAAAAATTTGCATCTAAAAGATTAATTATTAATTAAAGATAAATTTATGTTATGCCAGGGATGTTCAATTTATTCAACTAAGGAAAGTTTATAGTTTGATTTTTTTTTTGTTAGGTTATTCATCAATTCACCAGACTACAGCTTTCTGTTCTCTTGTTGGAAATTGGTGTACTGCATATTACAAGGTAACTCTAAAAGTATTACCTAGATGGTAGTCTAATTCAAGTGTGATAGCCGCTATTTAAGTTTGTTTGAGGCTATGTTTTTATGAATATCATCCTGGCCAACCAAAATCTATTATCACAAACTGATCATGAACAAAAAAAAATCCATGTTAAAGCCCCAACCACACCAAGGAAAATACCACTGTATCTTCAAATACTATACTCAATTGCCAAATAAAATCTTTTCTCTTTTGCTTTCTAACATCTATATGTATATATATTCTGACTAAAACATTCTGTTTCTGTTCTGTTTGAAACCCCTCATTACCTACTTGTGTACAGTTTCAGAAATTCAGAGTTTCAGAGTGTAGCAAACTGTACTTTTCCTTAGCACTGGAAAGGTACAATCATGGATGCATGTTTTGTACTATTAGTATGTATCTTTTACATGGGATAGTGCATGTAGCTAAGCTTTAATTAGCTTTAGAAATAACACTTTAAAGATAAATTAGTATTCCTTAGGGTCCTATTATGTACCCCTTCAAAAATGATTTTGAAAGGTATACTGTATATTTGATTTATGTTTCCAAGTGAAAGATACATAGTAAAGGTGCAAAAGATGTACCGTTGATGGAACCACTTCATTGGCAAGGAAAGCTACCTTCATTTCTAAGGGAGCTGTAATGCAATCAAAATTTTGCCTTTTTCTGTGTCTCCAACTTCATGTACCTACCTTCCCCTCTCAGTCAACAAGAGCATTCCTCAGTTTGGGGTTTTCCCAGGGGGATTTTAGGAACAGCTTTGGACTCAGCAATAAATTCCTTCTCTCACTTTAGGAGGAATGTCTCACAGTTCTGTAAGTAATGTTGACAATAAACAGCATGCAGGGGCATGAGCATGAAAGGATTTCCCAAGTTAAGAGGGGTGAAAAAGCGCAAACACAGCTGTAATGGCTTCTTGACCTGCCCACCAATTCCGGTGTGTGTGTCGGGTGGGGCACTATGGAGGACTGAGAAATGGAGTGTTTACAACAAAGTGAATAAATAGCGTATGTTACTAAACAGTGTATGTTATTATTACAGAAGTAACAGTAAAGCATATTAGCTGTTTACTAAACAGTTATTAATGGTTCAATACATTTTAAGGTTTTCTACAATAAACATGTTACCTATTAGGACATGACTTATTCAATTTGACCATATCAAATTAAAAGTAGTGAACTTTATTAATATACATACAATGGAATTAAATATATTAAGTGGCTCCAGTACAGCACACAAAATACAGTAAAAAAGACAAGACTTCTGTACATGTATAGGGCTAAGATAAGAGTACAAATAATGCAACTTCAAATAAAACCACATGAGCAACAATGCAAAACTACAAATTCTTACTCAGATAGAAGTCATGGGGCCAGAATCTACTTGATTAAAGTAAAAATGTATAAACATTTAAATATACTCAAGTATTAAAGAGTAAACATTTTAATAGATTGATTGATAGAATGATTAAATAATTTATGCATACTATTAAATAGTTATAATCTGCTAAATCAGGCAAATCTGGCTTCCTGGTTAGCTAAGGTTTAATAACCATGTTGAAATGAATTCTAAAATGGCATTGACATTGCCTTGGTATCCGATTAATTTATTTTTAGACATCCTTCGACGTTTAGAGTCACCAGACTTCTGAAACACACTCACACTCAGATCTCTTTTTAAGGCTCATTGTTTGTTGTGTGCTTTGCGAAGCAATAGTTCTGTTCCTTTTGTGTCTGGTTATTGCCGAGCCTTATATTCCTGTGATTGCTATTCTGGTTTTTGAATCTGTTCTGTATTTTGGATTACTGACCCTGCTTTGCCTAGAGTACGCTGTTTGCTGATTGCCTGAACCTTTGTCTGTGTTTTGAACCAGTTTACTGCCTGCCAATTCTGATACTTCTCCCTGATCATTTAATTAACCGATTTAACTGCATATGCATCCTGCCTGGCCTGGCTCTCATGACAACTAGCATTACAGCTGGGCAAGATAAATATGTCATTTAAGATTTTTGAAGAGTGCTTTGAAGGTCAAAATGAAAACGTAAGGAGAAAAAAAGGATGTTTTTATACATGAGTTGAGTGCAAGTCTTACAAAATAGTACTTAAGTACAATAACGAAGTAGAATTACTCAAGGATTTCCATCTGTAATCAAATATATCCAAATGAAATTAGCCTTTAAGTTGATCTAAATGAATTTGCATCATTCATTTTTCATAGCCATGATCAGTGTGGAAATGACACTTTTAATTCCACAGAGCTGTGAGGACCACAAAAGAGCTACATGGGTACAGATGACAAGCTAAGGACCAAACCACCCTTACCCCCTAAACCCCAGATAAAAGGTGGTATACCACAGAATGTCCTGGGTTCCCCTTCAAGCAGCACTAACGTGACAAGTGGTGCCCAATACAAGCCAACCCCTAAACCTCGCCTATGCAAACCTTGTCCCCTAAAGCAGGCCCTGAGTCAAGCTGGCGACACTGCCGCCTTGGGTAAGTATTTTTCTGTCAGGTTGCTTATATATTAATCCATGTCCTTTGATTTAGCCTAAGTGATTTGAATGACTGTCAACAATATCAGCTGAAGTATGATTTTCTCATACTACAGCTGATGTAGATAGAAATCAATGTTGATTTTGTTGTTTTGTTGTGGTTAAAGTACATAAATATATTTATATATATATATATATATATATATTGACAATACAATTGAGGAATTAATAATCAGCTTTACACTGTGGCATGTATAAAAATTATAAGCAGGCCTAGTTGACCTTGATTTTAAATTAAGAGCAAAGAGGAAAAGATGTTAAAGATATGGGTTCAGAAGAGGGTTCATTATTGTGGAGAAGGTGCTGACACGGATAAGGTATAGGGAAAGGACAACAGTAAATATGGCTAGTAATTATTGTCGAAAGCACAAACACAGTCATACTGCAAATTCCAGTGATATTTTGTGTTTTTCACAGTAGGAGGAACTGATGATAATAATGAAGGCGGTTATGCTGAAGTTGACATGCCAAAGTATGATGACACAGCACCTAAAAGTGAGTAATTTATATGGCAAGCTGTTTAGGAAATAATGCATATATGTAATGACTGAAAAGTCTGAATATATGGAATGAAACCTGAATATATGGAATGAAAGTCTGAATTTTCAGACTTTATTCCATATATTCAAGTTTCATTCCATATATTCAAGTTTCATTCCATATATTCAGACTTT
>JAQQZX010048773.1:0-13464 GCA_030068355.1 Notoglanidium maculatum | reverse complement strand
TTATATATATATATATATATATATATATATATATATATATATATATATACATATATATGAATTGTGAAGTGCATAGTATCATCTGCTGAACCCAGGTGCTGAGTGCATTATCATGCCATCAGGCAGGTAGAGTGGGAATTTTGCCTCTCAAAAAGCAAAAAATGGAAAATGACAAATATAAACAGAAGGAGAGGTTTTTGCCCACTCCTGGGGAATGAGTGAACCCTATCCACACTATATGTTATAATTTTTGTTTTTTGTTGTTATTTTGTTCTTTCTATTAGAATTATATTATAATGAAGGTTTGCAGGAGGTGTTTGGATGATGATCTTCTGTATGAACACTAAGACTGAAATGGGTCAGATCTGAGATGGTTTATAGAGGTCATTGTTAAAGACGCCTGAGTTAAGTATTACTACTACTTTTACAATTGATATTAAGGTCGTACATTTGATAGTAAGATTAGTGGACATGTTTAATTATTTTATGAGTGTGGGTATTATGAATCTATTTGTTTGTCACGTATATTTTTGTTCTTAGGATCTGTGGTCGGTGGTTAGTGGTGCTAGACCGGAGGGCCATGGCTTCTGGAGCATTGTTTGCTCTTTCTCTCTCTCTCTCACCCTTGAAGCCCACAGCTCCTGTTTGTTGTGTCAACCAGTGTACAAGAGACCCCTTGCCTCAGTGTGGAGTATTAGCATGGCAGGGGTGGATGGACTGCAAGTTTGCCAAACTGGTAATTTCTTGAACGGATGTGCTGGCTCTATGCCTTTGTTTGCATCTGAAGACAACGCAAATGGATATGGAGTATGGGTTTGGGGATGATATGGAACTTTGAGTGACAGGTTGGTGTGTAAGCCTGTGGCCTCCGGACAGCAGATGGACTGAATGGTGAATAGTGGTGGTCACGGATGACTGTCTGTTGTCGTGGCTAAGAGCTGGGTGATCGCATGGACTCTGAACTTTCCTTGATTTTTGTACTAGTTATTATTTGTTCTGAATTTACTGTTGAGTATACATGTATTGGTATGTATTGGTATATGGTTAACGTGGATAACTATTGTTATTGGAAGGACTCTCTGTTTTGCTTTTTTTAATTTTCTGTTTTTGAAGCCTTGATTGGATGGACAACAGCTAATGGGGACAGATGAAGTGCTAGTAACCTCTCTGTCCCTGCATCTGAACTCTTTACGTGGCGTAAAGTCACTTGAGTTGTAAGAAATCAGCAATAGATCTGGTTGTATGGATCTGGATAAGAGGGATGTCATCAAAATGTATTGATTATGTTTATGGTTTACTATAATTTTGTTTTTAGCATTTATCTGTTGTTATTGCATTTAGTCTTTTATTGTGTTGTACTTCTTGTTTAACTTCTTTGTGTTTCGGCACGATAGCCAAAAAAAGAGGGAATGTAGAATTTTAGGAACAAGCATATAGCTATGTGTGCATTATTAGTTACAATTCATTGTTATATATTTTCACGTGTAACAACTGTGTGTAGGCTTTAAAAGTAGCTCTAATACTTCAAATAGTTAACCTCATATATGTATCACAATATATTTAGACACACTTAAAATTTGGGCATATGTATGGTTCCAAAAGTAGCAACTAAGAAGCATTACTATTATTATACTATATTAACACATGTATGTATCCTTGGTTTGCTAAAATTGGAAAAATGCAGACACTAGGCTTTAATACAAACAGGTGGTGAACACACACACACACACAACACAGAAGATATACTTGGTGACGTCAGAAACACATAGAAATGGGATAAAGAGTAAGAACATATTTTGTAGTATATGTTATCTTTGTCAGATAAATACTTAATGGTGGCTCCCAAGTATAAATTAGAAGATAATGAAGGTCATGACTGATTTTAATGGTGGCTGCACTGGATAGCTTAGATAGGCAACCTTATGGTGCTAGGAACATATTGGTGGAGGTCAGATAGCAGCGAGGGCAAGGAATGTGCACATGCCATCGACAGTTTATCAACATGTTACTAAATCTGTGAATGGTTTTTCTGTATGAAAGCAGATGAGTTGGAACAGTGTTTCAGAATGCTCTTCAGACCTTCTCAGCTTTCATTGTTTCAATAAAAGCCTAATTTTTCTGCACTCCTTGGGTACTCTAGCTATTTATTTTTCCTAAGTTATTGATGAAGTTTCCACGACAGTGACCTCCATGAAAACCCAAGTCATCATGCACCTGGCTCACAACCACCTGCTGGGAGGCCACCTGGGACCACATATCACACTAGAAAAAATTCATCGGTTCTCCATTTCAATTCATCAGCTTCTGTCAGACATACCCGGGGAGCCAGAAGACCTCCCCATACAAACCAGCACTTGCACCCCTTATCCCCATCCCTATCATCAGAGTCCCCGTTGAGTGGGTGGGAATGGACCTCATGGGCCCGCTGCCTAAGTCCTCCTGTGGCCATGAGTACATCCTCGTGCTACAAGATTATACAACCAGATACCCCTGCGTAAAGCCACCTCGCAGAACATAGCACAAGCTATGAGAGCTCGTCCTGCTCTTCAGCCAGATAGGAATTCCCAAGGACACCCTCACCAACCAAGGCATGCTGTTCATCTGGTTGATGAAAGACCTCTGCCAGCTGCTGCAAATACATCTGCACACATTTGTCTACCATCCACAGACCAACAGCCTGGTGGAAAGGTTCAACCAGATGCTAAAACACATGCTATGCCAGGTCATTGATGTAGAAGGAACTGGGACCTGGGACCTATTCCTACCATACGTGCTATTCAATGGGGTTCACCCCATTCAAACTCTTGTTTGGACAGTGGCCTCATGGATTGCTGGATGTTGCCAAGGAAGCCTGGGAATCCCAGCCATCTTTGTACCAGTATACCATTGGGGAAATGCTGGACCAAATCAGTAAGGAGGTACCCATAGTCAAAGAACACATGGCAGCAAGACCAGTGGGAGCAGCAAAGTACATATAACCAGGTGTGTGAATCCCAGGTTTGTCTGTTGCCTCAAGTGCTCGCTTAGATGTGTAATTCTTGTTATTCAGATTCAAGTTCAGGGAGTAGAGAACAACAACTGAAAACAGACAGAACAAGAAATAAACTGAGATATTTGTCAGACTTGTTAAAAACACATTTCTCAAAATAACCCTGAGTCAAGTGTGACAGTTACAGACATTACTGTGTCATCATTTAAGAAACAGAGCAAACAGAACAGAAAGAAACAATAAAATTCTCCACACTAGCTTGTACTATTTGCTTGTACTATTTACTATTACCTGAACACTGCCTGTTATTTTTAGCTTTAATTTGCCTGCTGATTTTGTATTTATCTGTCCATATCTAACCAGCAAAGCCTCTTGAGTGCACATGCATCCTGGTCTACCTGGTTGTCTGCTTCTGAGAAATTGTGCTGGATGCAATCACCAATGGATGCAGCACACTCAGAGGGCCTTCATGGTTTGGTCTTTGCTCAGGAACGCCACCTGGGCAATCAAGAGAGGCAGATTCAAAAAATGACTATACAGATCCAATGACTCGCTGTGACACTATCCCAAGTCTCCCAACAGTGCTCTGAACCTGTTACTTTACCCTTAGCAGCCACAACCCCTCCACACATGGTCACTAGATCTGACATATTTCCAGTGAATATGTAAATTCACAATGCTGAGTCTTTTTACTTTAATGCTAGTTATACTTCACATCCTATGTGGATCTGTCCGATCAAGCCAAGATCACAGAACTCCTCAGCTTACTCATGGGTAAAGCACTGACATTGGCCACAGCAACATGGAGGAAAGGTGGAGAACCAGTATCCTCATATGAAGATAAAATTAACATGTTTCAATGTGTGTTTGATCATGCTCCTGACAGCAAGAAACTCAGTGAGTGGTTGCTTGCCATCCAACAGGGAGAGCAGCAAGCCCCAGAGTGCGTCCTGGAATTTAGAACACTAGTGACAGAGAGTGGGTGGGACAAGCCAGCACTTAAAGCAGCATTTCACCAGGGCCTCACCGCTGACATCAACTTAGCCATTCACCTGGATAACCTACAGGAATTGTTACCCCTGGCTGAAATCCATTGTCCCTGTCCCTGCTCTAGTATCACCTGAACTCATGCAGCTAAGCCACATCCATTTAACCACCTTTGAGCTCCTCTTAACCTCCTCTGATGAGACAGGAGCAGCTGTGTTTCTACTGAAGAGATCCTTGCCACGCCATCGCACATCGTACAGCACGAGGAGCACTCCACTCTACCAGTTCTTCCCAGGGGGTGGGCCACTTTTCACAACCCCTAGCTATGAATCTAAAATCTTTTTTTATCTTTGCAGCCATTGATGTTATGGGTTGAAATCATGAACTCAGACAAGGTCCATGTTATTCCAGTGCTGACTGACTCAGGAGCCACTGCCAACTCCATGGACTCCATGGCACAAGCCCAAGCTCTCCTTCTTCAGTCTGCTTAGCCCTCTGTGAATCAACACCATCAATGGGGGCCTGACAAGGACAGGAACCACCATTCAGTGCACAGAACCACTAGTTATGCATGTGAGCAGCCTGTACCATGAGACTATCATATTTATGGTTACCTTCACCCTTCAAGCATCCCTTCATTCTGGGTATTCCTTGGTTAAGCATCAATAATCCAAGCATCTACTGGACTGAACAAGAAATCACTGCTTGGTCAGAACACTGCCAGTGTCAAACCCTACAATGTCCTTTCTTGTCCCTTGCCTCTATGTCCATTGAAAGCTCAGATCAAGACAAACCCATCTACATAGGAATAGCTAGAATATAGTGATGTAGTCAGCAAAACGAAAGCCAATGGCTTACCTCCCATCATTCCTTTAATTGTGTTGTCAGAAACTGTTAAAATCTTAAAAGGGAGAAATGTGAGTTCCACATCCTGAAAATTTCCTTTCTGGAGTACCTCATTGGGCAGGAGGGCATAATGATGAATAACATCAAGGTGAATGCCATGGAAGAGTGGCCCACTCCCTGCACGATCAAGGAACTGCAGAGAGCCCTGTGGTTTGGCAACTTTTTTCAGTGCTTCATCAGAGGGTTTAGCTTCATCAGAGCCCCTCTTACCTCCTTCCAGCATAAGAGCCCAGCCACCATAGCAGCGTTCTGTAAATTAAAGTGTTTCTTTCTGCACCCATCATACTTCATCCAGACCTGATGAAGCCATCTGTGGTACAGGTGGACACATCAGAAAGCAAGGTGGGAACAGTGTTGTTTCAGAGGTTCAAATATTAACTCAAGATGCACCCAGTGGCTTATTTATTTATTTATTTTCAAAATACTCTCCTCAGTTGAACAAAATTATATCTGAAATAGGGAACTGCTGGAAGTGAACTGGAAGTGCTAGAGGAGTGGAGGCACTAGTTGGAAGGGATGACCACAACAATCTTGAATATCTTTGCGTGGCCAAATGTTTAAAACCACACCAAACCCACAGGCTCTATTTTTAACTCATTTTGATTTCACCTTGTCATATTACCCAGGCTTCAAGAACACCAAAGCAGACTCCCATCCACACCAGTTCACAGCTCAAGGACCCCAGCTTGCTTCTGAACCCATCCGACCCTCCTACAGTTTCATTAAGTACAATAACTGGGATTTTGACAGAAAAATCAGAGTGCAACATCCCGAACAGGTCCCGGCCGGGTTGACTTATGTGCCACCCCAGCTCCAAGCATGACTAATTTCCTGGGCATACACTGCTCCAGCACCGTGGCACACACAGAACCCATGAGATGCAGAACGAAATACTGGTGGCCAATGAGAGCCGATGTTCACTGATGTGTCTTTCTTCTCTTCCAGTACCCAAGCTAAAGTCCCTCGCACCTTTTCCACTGGGAAGCTCATGCCTCTGCCCACACCACAGTGCCCCTGGTCCCATATTCCAGTGGATTTTATCACTGAGCTGTGAAAATAAATTTAAACTTTACTGACATTTATATTTGTACTTGTCTCAGTTTTGGGCATTGGTCTCACTGAATATGATCTTTGTCTCAGAGTTTGCAAAATTAATATTTAAGTTGGGGTTTTTTTTTCCCATGCACAAAATTTTACAAAATAATAATTAATTATTCTAGAAAACATACACTAATTGTTGGCATAATCATGAACAAAACCAACTAGTTGAAGGAAAGGCTTAGCCTAAAAAAGATTGAATGGTTTTTGGCCCCAATCTTGACTCTTTCTTGTCTTAGCTAGTCTTGGTCTTAGGCTTAGCTTGAGAATGGTGAATGGTGAAACTTGAGAATGGTGGTCTTGACTACAGCCCTAGTATGGAGCTTGTGTCTGACAGTTCTGTACAGTATCCTTTTGTATGAACTCATCACTAAGTATTACCTTCTGTGCATTACATTTCACATTTCACAGGTATGGAAATATAAAGCTAATTACATTAAGTATCACCGTGAAACATTGAGCAGTGAATGTGAAGTTGTAAGTGATATACTGTTATTACTATGGTAGGCAGTTAAAGCCTCTTAGTGCCATCACCTAGGAAATAAGCTGCATGTTCTTATAGGATACTGACCATAGAGGCTACCATAAGCTTTCATTGTTAAACATGTTAATTAATGCCATGGTTGTGACATTTTCATGCAAACTAGGAGACAATCCTTCAGCACTACATGATGGTTAGTGACTATAACCTCATACTTGCAAATGCTTTACTGGAAGCTTTTAAGAATCCCTAAAGTACGTTTTAACAGTAATCCTTACCCAATATGTCATAATGTGTTAATCATTATGAGAATTAAATGTCATATCTATAGCCTACTGATATTAAATTTATCTCATTGAAAAAAGTAGAAAATAAAAAAAGTGGAGAAATTCCATAGACTCATGCTTCTACTGCCATCAGGTGGTCCTTTAATTTAACAGCATCATTATTTAGGCTGTTGTTAGGCACAGACCCACTCATCATTAAAGACTTATCTGAAAAGATATACAATGACGATGTCAGACCAAAGACGTCTGGAAGAACTGGGCTGGACATGGCCTTGTTATCAGTCTGAATGTCTGCTTGACCTTATCAGAACTTCTATGACCCAACACTTCCTCAGCTAGCATTTACAGCAAAAAGGTTAATGGTAGGAGGTTGGAAACAGAATGAAGGTCATGGAAAGAGTTTGTACTTGCTTACTGAATCCCCCAGAGGAGAAGGATTATCTCCAAAGACTACTGATAGGAGTGATGGGAGTAATTTGGAGTTTTGTTAGTCCTCCTCCCAAAAACATCACACTAAGACGGATCTGTTAGCCCATAATACAATTTATATCAGTATTGCATTAAAATGTATTTAGTATTGCCAACATGAACATATAGGTATTGCATTTAAAATGCTACATAATACTTTACTGTTATAAGAAAGACTTTCTTTTCTATTTATGTTTCCAAACATAAGATTATTTACCTCTGCATTAGTAGAAGAATACTATTTTGACATATACTAAACTAATGTAAGTGACAAGATACATACACAGATATTTATGCTGTTATGTGCAATCAACAAATGTGCATATTTGTAAGGATAACAGTCTATATGCTATATTACTTTTAAAATACAAAGATAATTTGCATCTTGCAATAAACAATATTCATGGGAAAATATACAGGCATTAATTTTTCATACAGCCCTGCAGTACCTAGTTATGCAGGTCAATATTAAATTCAGTATTATAAATAAAATATTTACCAAATTTATACTGTTTTTCCTGTTGAAGGCCTTTGTGTGATTTAGGAACAATAACAATAATGAAGGCAAATATTTTTAACAGAAAATCACATGCAATCACTCATGGTTTTCAACAGTAAAAACAGTATGAAATTTGTAACTTTATTAACCTGCAAAAATAAATACTGTATGGGAGTTTGAAAATGAAATTATATACTCTGACATTTTGTCTATATTTACCTCTAGAGGGTGCTATAATTCAAATTAGTAAAACAACATAAGTAAGCACGAGTGAAACACAATGTTCTTAGAGGATCTTCTGGGTTATCAAAATGACTATTAAAGTCTCCAACAAATAATGATTTGTCTAAAGAGACAACCAGGTTTGATATGTAATTTGCAAATTCACAAACGAATTTGGAATATGGCCCTCAGAGTATGTAAATAGTAATTAGTGGAATTGACAGGACAGACTTATTTTGTGGTGGCTACATACAGTGCCCCGGAAAGTATTCACAGCGCATCACTTTTTCCACATTTTGCTATGTTACAGCCTTATTCCAAAATGGATTAAATTCATTTCTTTCCTCAGAATTCTACACACAACACCCCATAATGACAACGTGAAAAAAGTTTACTTGAGATTTTTGCAACTTTATTAAAAATAAAAAAACTGAGAAAGCACATGTACATAAGTATTCACAGCCTTTGCTCAATACGTTGTCGATGCACCTTTGGCAGCAATTACTTGGATTGTCACAGATTAACTAGGCCTGATCTTGGACTATGAACTATACAGCAAGAAATGGGAGCAGCATCTTCCCGAGTGGGATGGATACCATCCTGCCCTAATAGGTTAGCCTTGCCCTCAAAGTACTCCTATTATTTATAAAGCCCACACTGTTTTTGCTTCAGCAACCGTAGCCTGCTGTAAACTACATCGCCTTTAAACATGTCTACAAAGTTATACTTAGTAACCTCTGACTGATGAAGGCTGTATTGTTGGCTCCTACATTTATCTACAACTATCTTAGAAAACCGGTGTTTGCCAGAACCCTAAGATAACCAGATTACCTGTTTGTCTGACACCCTGGTGCCTGATATGCACCTAACTGAAACTACTGTTGCCCCTAAAGGCCTAGCTAATTTCTCATGCCTTAATATAGTCTCCTATAACCAGAGTTTCTTTGAGGATTCTCAGCAGGTGCTTCACTGAGGAGAGCAAATTGTTAGACACTGATAGGAGTGGTGCTCTCGTGGGTGAACCTTGGCTCTGCGATTATGCCACTGAGTTATCACCCATTTTCTCCACTGTGAGGGTTTTAATGGCAGAGCTGGGGGATTACTGATTCCACCTAAGGCATCCAGACTTTCCCCTTCAAACATTGCTCTGCTCTCACTCTCACTAACCCTCTCTAGAGACTGGATGAACTCTAATGCTGCAATCTTCTCCACCAGTGAGCTAACTAATATACACTTATCACAAATATAACTGTTACTAATTACAGAGGAAGAATGACTAAACATCCTACACACTGAAAAAGCTGAATGTTTGCCATGATGAATGTTTAACTTACCTTACTTGAAGATTAGCTGATATTATTTTCAGATCTGATGTGGATGGGTTCCACTTGCTGCGTTTAAACAGGGCGAAAATAACATGTTCTCTGTAAAGAAAAAATAAAAGTAGAAAATGTGACAGAAGGAAAAAGTGAAAAACATTGCAAAATAAAATGATAACACAAAATTAAAAAAAAAAAAAAAAAAAAAACAGGTATAGTTTAATCTCCAAGAGCAGCATAAAACTTATGCTGTGTCATATAACAGCAACGTCTACTGTAGTGGATTATAGAAATAATAGCAGAATGTCATTCTATCTAATATATGGATAAAAGACATATGTGATGCAATGTCATAAACTAATGAATGTGGTTATTGTATGAGGTCAGTTTTAACCAAAAATAAGAAAAACAAATGTGCTGATATTGATTATATGTATATGTATATGTATATGTATATGTATATGTATATATTGGAGTGTAAAGAAATATTTCCATGTACACACAGTGGTATTTGGAACTATGAGCAAAAATTTGGAACAACTATGTGGGTGACCATGGGGGAATAAAAATGCTTGTGAAACTGGGAATGCTTTTGTGTGAATAGTATGTTGGGGGTTACTCATTTTAATTTAGAAATAAAAGCTTTTTAGAGCCAAGGCAATTCCTCTTTTCAAAACAAATAAACAAGCAAAGTATATGGTGATTAAGATATTGATTGTACATGAAAACATCATGATGTCAGGAATCTGTCCCTCGCTGCAAGTTCAGCATGCATTGTGGACTCGGCCGCACGCACCGCTCTTTCATTATTTCCGTCGCGCGTAGTGCGGAAGCGCGCACTTCCACATTCCGGCGCGAACCACAAAGGACTACAGTTCCCGTGAGCGCACATGCCTAGCCAGGTCACATGACCAGTAATTGGATGCATCCAGAGACAATCATGTTCATGTTTATAAGGACTTTCGTATGCGCTTTGTATTTGCGAAGCATTAGTTTAGCCTCCGTGACACTATTGCCAAGCCGTGATTACCCGTGTTTGTATTTCTTGTGTTTTGGTCTCTGCTGTGTTTCTGATTTCTGTTTTTCTGGATATTCTATGACACTCTGTTGGCCAATCGACTGACCTAGTTTCTGTTTTGGATTTCTCTAGTGCCTGTTATTTCTGTACCTCTGCCTGCCTAGTGTGTGCCTAATAAACGCAATGAGTTTTACAAAGCCATCTCCTCACCTGCACGTGTCCCGTCAAACCCCGCATACCTGACAGAATACTTCGCCTAAACCGGGATACAGCAGGAGAATGGGAAGACAGCCATATAAACACCACTTTTATGGTGCTCAGGGTGTTCTATGGGGCCAAAAGGGAGGCAACCATTCCAGAGCCCCCTCCAGTGGCAGAAAAAGAGGCCAAAAGGGAGGCCACTGCTCTGGAACCCATGCCATAGTCCAAGTCCAGGCGGAGGTCCAAGTTAAAATCAAAGTCGAAGCCAGTGTCCACACCCATGCCAGAGTCCATGGTGAAGTCCATGCCTGAGTCCATGTCCAAGCCTGAGTCCAAGCCCAGGTCCAAGTCCAAGTCTATGCAACAGTCTATGCTCAAGTCCATGCCAAGGTCTCAGTCAAGGTCCAAGTCCGTGCCAGAGTCCACGTTCAAGCCTGTTCTCGTTTCCAGTTCAACTCCTGTTCCAGCCAAGGTCGCTCACATGGAGTCTGTTCCTGTTTCTAGTTCTGCTCCTGTCTCAACCAAAGTCACTCAAGAAGAGACTGTTCACTTTATGGCCACAGTGACTGCTCATGACTGCTCTAACCCTAACCCTAACCCTAACCCTAAGGAGACTGTTCCCGTGCAAGTCTCAGTGCCCATTCCCGTGCAAGTCTCAGCGCCCGTTTATGTGCAAGTCTCAGCGCCCGTTCCAGTACAAGTCTCGGCGCCCATTCCAGTATAAGTCTCAGCACCCGTTCCAGTACAAGTCACAGTTCCAGTACAGGTCACAAGCCCGCTCCTGTCACAGATCCATTCAGGAGCCCGCTCCTGTCACAGCGGAATGCATTGTGGACTCGGCCGCACATACCACGCTTTCATTATCTCCGTCACGCACTTCCGCATTACAGCGCGAACCACAAAGGACTACAGTTCCCGTGAGTGCACACTCCCAGCCAGGTCACATGACCAGTAATTGGATGCATCTTCATCCAATCCAGAGACTATCATGCTCATGTTTATAAGGACTTCCGTATGTGCTTCGTATTTGCGAAGCATTAGTTTAGTTGCCGTGATTACCCGTGTTTGTATTTCTTGTGTTTTGTACTCTGAGGTGTTTCTGATTTTTGTTTTTCTTGATATTCTATGACACTCTCTTTGCCAATCGACTGACCTAGTTTCTGTTTTGGATTTGTCTTGTGCCTGCCATTTTTGTACCTCTGCCTGCCTCGTGTGCGTCTAATAAATGCAATTTTACAACGAGTTTCACAAAGCTGTCTCCTCACCTGCGCATGTGTCCAGCCAATCCCCGCTTACCTGACACATGATAACATAACCGGAATGAAGTGTGTGAATTTGGTGTTATTTACAAATAATACTTCCTTAATGTATCATATGATATGATTTCAAAATATTCCCAAATAGGGGAACATTTTCTTTTCCTGGTAGATTCCATTTCTTAACCCAACTACTGGCAACAAAGGCAAATCCCACACTAGCCTCTTGGCACTGACATGCAAAGTCAGTCGAAGTTTTGCCTTATATACCGTACTGACACCTCTGTGCCGAAACTGACATGTTAACTGTCAGTCATGTGGTTCTCCTTAAAGTGATACATGCTTCGATACAGGACATTTGCAGAAGTGCTTGCCACCATCGCCACAGGCTTGCTCATTAAGGATATATATTTCTAGATAGATTTATAGAAGTTTATAACCAGAATTTGTTTACTTCTGCAAAGCTGAACAATTGTGAATAATTGTGACAATGTCTATTTGTTAAAACTGCTATACAAATAAAACTGAATTCCATCAAGCAGAATTGATTTTTTTTAAGTGCCCTATTTAGAAAAAGAAAAAAATTACTCAGTTTAACTTAAGATGCTAAATGGAATAATTGTGTAAAGCTTTTGATTTGACAAATGATATTAAGTGAAATTTAAGTCAACAGGGTTAAGGGTAGTATCTGCTTTTATGCATTTAATGCATTATAGGCACTAAAGGTATTAGATATTGTCAATGGTTTGGATCATACACACTCACACACACACACAGACATGCAGGCATGCACTCATATGGTCACCACATGATCACCACATAGTCAGAGGACAAAAGAATGATTTTCTTTAGTTCGTTAGAGAAAAGTGTTATGAATTAACTTATTGCCCAGACTGCGGTGACCAATGTGTTTTATTAATCTGTGTGGGTTTTAAATCTAAAAATTATGCTTATGGAAATATAAGTATTAATTAATTAATTAATTAATAAGTATTAATTTGTGAATAGCTAAAGATTTTATAATAGTGTTTGATTTGGTTGTTCTTACCTGAATGAAAGAAGTTCTAGTCTGCTTGAGATGCAATTCAGTAATTCAGTAAATATGCTTGAGATGCAATTCTGTTGTTTAATAGCTCAGTGGTTTGAAATCAAAGTTGGAAGTGTCTAACCATGTGCAGTAATTAATACAGTCTCTTCAGTCTCCCCTCGTGAGGATGGGTCAAAAACCCATTGGCCAGACTGCTGAATTGCATAACTATTTATGCACGACTAGCCTGTGACAAAACCATCATGAGAGCCTAGAAGATTGAACTCTTAATTTTTCATTGACACAAATATCAATGGCTACAAGATTAAACTTTTCAGGAACAGTTTTCCATGAGATATGAATCTCCACTGTCATACAGCTCCACGAGACCCTCCAGAGCAGTACAGCACTTTTAAACTTCAGAAGACTTTTAGATGCTCCAGCCATCTGAACACTAATGCTACAAGATCATCTCTAAAGCTTTCTCTCAATTTTCCCAAGATTTTCTTCTACATAATTGAATTATGGGCTGCACGGTGGTGCAGTGGTTACCACTGTCGCCTCACAGCAAGAAGGTCCTGGGTTCGATCCCTGGGTCACCCAGTGTGCCTTTCTGTGCGGAGTTTGCTTGTTCTCCCCGTGCATGCGTGGGTTTCCTCCAGGTGCTCCGGTTTCCTCCCACAGTCCAAAGACATGCAGATTAGGT
>JAQQZX010048555.1:0-13478 GCA_030068355.1 Notoglanidium maculatum | reverse complement strand
GACTGGACTATATCCGACTCCAGCGGACTAGCCAGCGCGAGTTCGCTAAAAGCTGTCTTTTATGTAGCACTTGGTCCCGGAGAAACACTGTCTCGTTTCACGGTACATTGTATTACATGTATGTGGTTGAGATGACAATAAAAGCCACTTGACTTGAACTCCCGACGACTTTCCCCCAGCACAGCTGGTCTATGAATATCTTGTCTGTTTCTTTGGGATCCCTGAGGACATTTTGACTGACTGCAGACCACAGTTCACCTCCTGTGTCTAAGCAGGTTTTATGGAGAGGGTGGTGGTCTCTGTAAGCCTGAATTCTGGTTATCAGGTGATTGGCCAGGTAGAGCAGGCCAACCAGGAGGTGGCACAATTCCTCCAGGTGTACTGTGCAGAGAATCAGGGAGATGGGCCAAGTTCCTTCCATGGGCCAAATATGCCCCAGATTCTCTGCAACAGTCAACAATCACCCTGAACCCCTTTCAGTGCATCCTGGGGAATCAGCCTCCACACATTCCTTTGAACACTATGCCCATTGATGTGCCTGCTGTCAATGAATGGTTCTGGAAAACATACAGGTGTGGGAAAGCACAGGCCCACAGACAGGGAACACACAGGCCCATAGGCGACTGGAACAGATGGCACAAAGCACAAAGGCTTTTGTTGACCATCACAGGGAAGAGACACCTGTGTATAATCCTGGGGACCAAGTCTGGCTGGCTACAGCTAGAACTACTGGCTGTAGGAAGCTTGGCACCAGATACATCGGGCCCTACAAGATCCTCCATCGCATCAATGACATCACTTGTGAGTCACGTGATGTCTCATCTGCGATGCAGACGTAAAATCTTTTGCTCGCCAAAGACCTACACAAAACCATTTCTTAAAATTACCTAAATCTTAGTTCGTACCCTCCAACCTTAAGATGACATCCACGCCGAACAAAAACAGTCAAAAGATAGAGCTGGAATTGTCGCCAGCAAAGAAAAAACTGAGAGAAACAACCTCGATATCCAAAGACTACCTCGATGCAGCCATTTTGAGTGGAGTTAGCAAGGCCCTCAAAGAACAACAATGAAGTTTTGACGTTTCAGTGGCCCAAGCTGTAAAGGAACCCCTGGAAGGTACCCTGATGCCCCAGCTTACTTCTCTCAAAGAAGAGATCTCATCTGCTAATGAAGCCATATGAAGATTAGTGACAGACCTAGAACACCAGGCTAGTAAAGCACAGAAAATCCAGGCTACAGTGGAGTTTCTACAAGCAGCAGTACGCTCCAACAAGCATGACCTCAACGACACTGTCACCAAACTGGCTAATCTACAAAACAGTCTGATCGAAATGCAGGACAGAAGCAGACAGAATAACCTTAGACTAAGTAATCTTCCAGAATCAGTTGAGGGCTCTGATCCGGCAGGCTACCTGCAGACCAACCTTCCCAAGTGCATACCATCCTTAGCAGGTCGTATCATCGAAATCGACCACTGCCATCGCATCTACGATGGGAATGGCAAGCCCAGAGGCGACAATCAGAAACCCCGCACTGTCATCTTTCGTCTCCTGAGATACTCGGACAGACAAACTATCCTGAAGGGAGCTCATAAAGCTCATCCCATCAAAAACAGCCAAGCCACTTTATACTTCTTCTGGATTACAGCCGTCCGACTGCTGCCAAGAGCAGAGAATTCACTCCAGTAATCAAAAAGCTCAAGACCATCAGACTTCAGTTCTTCCTTTTGTACCTGGCAACAATCAAAGTGGAACACAGAGGAGCTCAGCTAACCTTCAACTCACCGGTCGGTACGGAGAACTTCTTGACCTCGCTGGATGTCCATGAAATGGGAAAGCAGCCATCGACCCTGTCTCCAGGTGCAAAGCTCCAGAACTGCGGCGCAAACCCATTTTCTATCCCTGATGTGCTACTCATGGAAGTGGCTAACAGTTAAGATAATAAATCTACCAATATGGGAAAAAACTGACTAAATGTGAACAGACTCTTTACTTAACACATTTTACTTAAGATACAGGTTTTTCTAAGCATATCTTGCTACTCCTAATAAGCATTAGCATAAATGGGACGGGTAAATAAAGAAATAACTATGTTGCTAGCGTTTTGGTGTCCTTGCAGTGAGCTAGGACGAGCTGTGCTGCTGTTGATAATGCCATGGATCAACGGTGTTTTGTATTTCGCAAAGCCTGTAGGAACAATTAGCGTCCTCATGGCTTGCAACGGTTCTGTGTACATAGTTTTAGTTTTCCCCTTCCCCTCCTATTTTTATTTTGGCAGACGGTACATTTTTTGGTTGGTATTGAGCATATCAGGTATAGAAAGGCTTTTGCAGATATCTTGCCTATTCTACTCTCTGATCACGCTCCAGTGCTATGATTTGATATACATAAAGGGTATTCCTCAAAAGGCCACAAGATGGCGCTTTAATGATTCATTAATGTTAAATAAGAGTTTTGAAGCCCAGATTCGTGAAAAACTGGTTGAATTCATTGAGATCAACAAGGATGAATATGAGAACTCACAGATTCTGTGGGATCTCTTTTTCCTCCAATTTGAATAAAGTAAGGAAAAGATGATCTGAGGAATTGGAGTCAAATATCAAAATTCTGCATTTAGAATTAAAATAAAATCCATAAAATAAAATCCAACCGATACTACAGCCTGTACACTCTCTGCTTTGCTTTCTGAATACAAAATGTTAAGTCTTGCCAAAGCAGTATTCATCCTTCAATGTACCAGGCAGAAATACTATGCTGAAGGAGAGCGGCCTAGCCATCTCCTGGCACTAAGGCTAAGAGAAAATTAATCAAAAGCGAATATATGTGTCATCAAGGACCCGAATGGTTCTATGCTTACTGATCGTACATTGGTTAATGAGGTCTTCAGAATATTCTATTCAGATCTCTATACCTCGGAAGTTACCTGGGACCACACAAACAGTGGATCCTTCCTGGATGGGCTTGAGCTACCAAAACTTTCTTCTAGGGAAGCTGAACAACTAGATTCTCCCCTTACTCTAGATGAAATTAGTATTGCTCTTATATCTCTTAATAGAGGGAAGTCACCAGGACTAGATGGTATACCACTTGACCTTCTGCTGCTTGTCTGGGATATAGTTGGTCCTCTTATTTTAAACTCAATTAACTATGCACTTGAGACTGGCTTTTTTCACAGCAACCAAAATATGGCCCTTATCTCCCTGTTATTAAAGAAAGGAAAAGATCCACTTGACTATGCTAATTTTAGACCCATCTCCTTGATTTTCTGTGATGTGAAAGTCTTTGCTAAGGTGCTTGTATACAGATTAAATACATATGTAAATAAGTTAATAAACCATGATCAGACAGGCTTCATCAGAGGGTGCACAGCATCACACAATATACGTAGGCTTCTCCTATTCTCTCTTTTTTGTCTTTTCCTGGAGCCCTTGGCGCATATGATTAGAAAAAGTAGGCATGTTAACCCTGTCAGACTGTATGGCGTGGATCAACATATATCACTTTTTGCAGATGATATACTTTTGTTCTTATCAAAAGTTGAATCATCAGTACCTCAAGTCTTAAAACTGTTTGATCAATTTGGACATCTCTCAGGCTATAAGATAAATTGGGATAAATCTATCTAGATGCCACTCCATAACACAGCGATGATTAATGTTCCCCAGTGCATTTCCATTAAAGACTCACCTATTTAGGGATTTACATTTCTCCAACTACTACTCAAATTGTGAAGGAAAACTTTGTCAAAGTCCTGAAAAATATCCAAACTGATATCCAAAGATGGAATAGGCTAGCAATATCTCTGCAAGGAAAAGTAAATATAGTCAAAATGAATATTTTACCTTGAGTTAACGTCTTATTCTTTATGATTCCTTTAGCTTCCCCTCCCAATAATTACAAAGATATCCATTCATTAATCTCTCAATTTATTTGAGGTGGTAAGCGCCCAAGAATAAAGCTAACTACATTGCAGTGACCTAAGTTATTAGGGGGTCTTGCCTTACCGAATTTTTGGTTTTATCACTGAGACTTTCAGATAAGAGCGAACATATTTGGATGGACCCAGACTCAAAAGTCCCCTGGAGATCTATTGAAGATGCCATGGTAAAGCCTCATAGATTATAAGATTTGCTTTTCACTGGGCTTGGTCGATCTAACCAGAATCCAAAACTAGGTTGTGTAATTACACATTCCCTGAAAGTTTGGAAACAGGCAGAGAAATGCATGGGTATACAGCTTCGTACAGGTGCATTAACTCCTCTCTGGTATAACTTCAAATTCCTGATTCCTGGCAAGCCTTTTCATAACCCATACTGGTCCTCACAGGGCATAAATGCTGTGAAGGATATGTTTGATGATGATGGTGTATGCTCATTTCAGAATCTTCAAAACATATTTAACTTACCTGCTTCATCATACCTTGTCTACCTCCAGCTGCGCTCTGCTCTCAAAGCATATGGTGTGCCATGGGATCGTCCACCAACAGTTCACCCACTATTAGAATGGGATAAACCATCTGACAATCTGCGAGGCAGAGTCTCGTTTTTTTACAACGCTTTATTACATAAGTCTGCTGATGGGTTATCCATAGAGAAAGTATGGGACCAGGAACTTTCCACATTTAATCAAGAACTAGACTGGGATACAATCTGGCTCAATCTAACTCAAAGTTCCAAGAATCTAGCTCACCAACTGATCCACTACAAAACTATCACCAGAGCATATGCAATCCCTTACAGAAAGTTCCAGATTAACTGTGCTCCAAACTATAACTGAAACATTTGTAATGCCCTAACTGGCACGTTTATTCATATGTTTTGGGAATGCCCCACAATTGCAGATCTGTGGTCTATTGTAGTGGATGAACTTTCAAAACTACTTGATGTCAACATAACAAGAACGCCACACTTTTGTCTTTTAAATGATGATACTGATCTTGAATATACTATAATCCAACAGAGAATGTTGATGGCAGGTTTTACAGCCGCCAAGAAAGTAATTTTGCAATTATGGATCAATCTCCAGGTTCCACCCCGTAAGCTTTGGATTAGCTACTTAGACACTATTGTTAATATGGAATATCATACAGCCAGGCCCAACAAGGCCATGAATCCCACTTTACAGAAATGGGAAACATACCTATGTAGAGCTCAAGATTTATATAAATCCCCTTCACATTGAGTTCGCATATGTAGCTGAAGGCCATGTTTGATTTACTTTTGTTTTGTTATATCCCTCCCTTTTTTCCTTTCTTTTCTCCTCCTCTTGTACTTCGACACACGCACATTCACTTGGAAACAATGTATTCTGGACTTTACTGGATAATACACATGTACAGTATGCCTATAAACTATTCCTAGACCCTTACATCTGTGCAATATCAGAAAATGCAATGCTGTTACTGTAATGTATTGTTTGTAACACCCCCCCCCAAAAAAAATCAATAAAAAGTTGATCACAAAAAAATGACATCACTTGTCAGTTAGAGCTTCCTTGCCACACCCAAGACCATGCCACCTTTCATGTTTCCTAGCTTAAGCCAGCAGTCTCCAGTCCCCTAGCCACCAATGCAACCTCCAATGACCCCTCCTGATCTTATGGAGATTGATGGATGGCTGCTTTGTGAGTACTTGGTGGAATGAGAGGGCTATTGCCTGAGGGGCAGTGCTGGGTCCTGCTCCAGGACATGCTGGACCCTGATCTGCTCTGGGACTTTCATGTTTGTCATCCTCACAAGCCTGGTCCTCCCCCCTGGTAGGGCCTTCAAACATGACCCCTAAGTACTGCACTTCCCAGTGGCCTTCAAACATGGACCCTGAGGACTGCACTTTCCAGCATACATCTGCACTTCCTAGATCCCAGTCTCCTGTTTAATGATTATTTACACCTGTTTGTAGTTTGTTTTAATCACTGAGCACTTTATTTAAGTTCCCCTGTTTCCTATGTTAGTTGAAAAGTGCTTTATTGAGTTAGCATACACACCAAGCCGTTTATCTGTGCTTTCTGGAACTCTGGTTTTGGATCCATGTTTTGGACCTTGATATTTGCCTAGCCTCTGATACACCAGTTTGCTGAGTATTTCTGACTATGGCATGCTGGGAATTGCAGTTCTCAGGGGCCATGTTTGAAGGCGACTGAGACTGCAAGGAACTAAAGTCCAGAGAGTGCCGAGACTGAGATGTGGGTGGCATGAATAAAGTGTCAATATGACGCAAATATATTACAAATGTCTGTTTCATAGACCTAAAAGGAACAATTGCAGAATATTGTATAGAAAAGGCTTATTTTCCTCAATTCCTCTGGACATGGTTGAACACAATGAGAATTTGTCTTCAGGATGATGCATCCACCAGATGTGTTCACCTTATCGAGATAGATGCAACGTCCATGTCCGTACCATGTTCTTTGTCAGTATAAAGCCTCTAGTTAATGTCAATATTTGTTGCTCAGGCATGTAATGAACAAAACTGTTATTTGCTTACCACCATTTCAAATAACATCTTACAACAATTTACATTTCCTTCAAGCTAAAATGTCCAAATTGCCTTTACATGTATCAGTTTATTATTTGATCCACTCATCAATGAACAAGATAGACTAAGACTTATAAATAAATAAACTAATACTTTTTAAATAAATAAACTAATTTGTTTATTTATTTCAAAATTCCTCTTTTTGATGATTAGGGTAATTCAAATAACAAACTTTTATATTTAAATAGAATATTATTTGTCCTTTTTTAACATACCATGCCATTTTTCATACCATAGTACCCTTTTCTCATTCTTTTAAAATGTGAACAGATAAATAACAAGCAAAAATTCTTACTTAAAATTAGGTTTCTTGCTCTTTGATAGCCTTACCAATAGCAGTACTCAAAAGCAAGGCCTGTTCCACCTTTCTGCCATCATTGTAAAGAGCCAAGTACCATGTGCCAGGGTCCAGGTACTCAACAAATCCTGTTTCCTGCAGAGAATGAAGCTGCAGGTTCCTCTGCTCAGAGCTCAAGTTCTCAGAAACTTTCACTTCATGTTTGTTTAATTGCTTTCCATCCAGGAGCTTCACAAAGTCAAACTGAAGGGAGGGATAAAGGCAAGTCAGAATAAACATGTACATGATTCAGGGGAACTTTTTGAACATTTTTATTCATCTCCCTGCAAAGTTGTGGCTTCAGGAGTAAATGAGGCAATGAAATAAATCACAAATTAGGTTCTTAACATTATAAGGTTCTGGGTGTAGAGTTTTACAGATATAGGGCACCAAAGCAGATACAGGGCATCTATCAAAACTGAAATTCACATTTACAGCTCAACAAGGCCTACACTATTAGTTCAAACGTATATTACACAAATTACAAAATAGATTTTTGAATACTAGCTAAAAACAAACAAAACATTATTCTATATGCTCTTTGGATCTTTGGAGGGAACTGTATGCATTTTGATAAGTTTTACTTTTTAACATATTCTAAGGTTCACCTTTACAAATCTGAAACTGCTTATAAATAAGAAATATTACATCAGGGCAGCCTGTGTCAATGGTCTAGCTGGGCTAAGCCTTGCCCTTCTTTCAAAGGTAAAAGAAAAATCATTAAAGATTTAATTTTGGGCATTCACATCACCTTAACTACAGTTAAAAAATGTTTTACAGAGGATTATTTGTGATGTTTTTTAAACCGAGTGTAACAGCACCACCAGTGGTCATATAAAAACATATGAATGATTTGAAGCGAGGCTGTGGGCTAACTGTAAGAAGCCCAATGCTGTAGATTTATTCAGCCAATCATCAGCAGTCAAGTCACATGATTACACAGAGTGACATGCCCCTTTAGTGTTGAGCTCCAAAAATATGCGTTTCCATAATATGTTGTCAGTGGGTATGTTACAGACTCAGTAGCAGGTGCAATGAACGTGAAGGAATTGTATTATTTATCCTATCATTATTTTTCCACTAAAATATGTTTGAAGGGGAAACTAAAACCTGACAGACTGAGCACACATTGTCTAATCAAAGTACATATTACAAAAAAGGACAGATAAAACTGAAAGTTTAGTGTGTTTTTTGTTGTTGTTTGAATTAAAAGGTAACATTTTTGTGTTCTGTGTTATTCAGAGGAAATGCAGCATGAACCCAGTATTATGAGCTTAAAACACTAAAAAATTTATAAATTACTAATGCAGGTCCCAATCCTTTAAGTACTGTCTGTGTACAACAGAAAGTAATTATTTTATAATTAATAATAATAAATATAACCACAAGTGGCAATGATGAACCACCTCACCTCTGGTGCTATCACCAAATTAACACATCAATTAAAAGAGCTCTTTTTACTAAGCTGAAATGGGTGAAAAAGCCACCCTTTCTGGTGCCAGATGGTGGCACTTTACCAGAGTGTCACTCTAGGCATGTGGATATCATCATAACCTATAACTACTGCAAATCATCAGATGAAAAAACATTTTTTTCTGTTGCCAGATGTTGGCATTATTAACGGGTGTCACTCTGGGCATGGGGAGATCATCATACCCATCACAACCAATGACCTGTGAAGTTTTAGCTGTATCAAGCAATGCATGGAGAAGTTACAAAACACTTCCTGTTTGTGTGGCAAGACATATATTGTGTCACCATTTCAACAAAATATCAAAATATTAAAAATCCCATCACAAATTAACATCAACCACATCTTGACATCATGTATACCCAATGTGACATGAATCTGATGGATTGTCTAGGAGAATGTTAAAAGAGCACATGCCAAAATGCACACAACATCCAAAACAACTCACTTCCTGTTAGGCAGGTAGTGGGAAAATAACAAACACACACACACATATACGTACATATTATATATATATATATATATATACACACACTGCCTGCCCAAAAAAAAAAGGTCACCACCCACCTGGATTTAATAAAGCAAATATCTAAGAGCCTCCCATTGGACAATTACTGCATGGATGATTATGTTTCAGCTGGCTTATTTAACCGTAACTGATGAATAGTTAAATAACTATGTCGGAAGCCACATCCTGTGCTTCAAAGCCAGCACCATCATTCCCGTGCCAAAGAGGTGTTCAGTGTCCTGCCTCAATGACTATCGTCCCGTTGCACTCACACCCATCACAATGAAGTGCTTCGAGAGGCTTGTTACGAGGCACATCAAGACCCTGCTGCCTCCCTCACTGGACCCCCTGCAGTTTGCCTATCGACCCAACCAGTCCACAGACAATGCCATTGCCACCACCCTACATCTGGCCCTCACCCACCTGGACAACAAGGACACCTATGTACGAATGCTGTTCATAGACTTCAGTTCAGCATTCAACACAATCATTCCTCAGCACCTGATTGGGAAGCTGAGCCTGCTGGGCCTGAACACCTCTCTCTGCAACTGGATTCTGGACTTCCTGACTGAGAGACCTCAGTCAGTCCGGATTGGGAACAGTATCTCCAGCACCACTACACTGAGCACTGGGGCCCCCCCAGGGCTGTGTGCTCAGGCCACTACTGTTCACTCTGCTGACTCACGACTGTGCAGCAATGCACAGTTCGAACCACATCAAGTTTGCTGATGAGACAACCGTGGTGAGTCTTATCAGCAAGAACAAAGAGTCAGCATATGACAAGTCAGGAGGTGCAGCAGAACCAAAGAGCTGATTGTTGACTTCGGAAGAGCACAGAGTGACCACTCTCCACTGAACATCAACGGATCCTCTGTGGAGATTGTCAAGAGCACCAAAATCCTTGGTGTTCACATAGCAGAGAACCTCTCCTGGTCCCTCAACACCCGTTCCTTAGCCAAGAAAGCCCAGCAGCATCTCTACTTCCTGCGAAGGCTGAAGAAAGCCCATCTAACCCACCAACCCTCACCATCTTCTACAGAGGGACAATTGAGAGCATTTTGAGCAGCTGCATCACTGTCTGGTATGGAAACTGCACTGTATCAGACCACAAGACCCTACAGTGGATAGTGAGAACAGCTGAGAAGATCATCTTCCCTCCATCACAGACATTCACCACACACGCTGTGTATGCAAAGCCACCAGCATTGTGGAAGATCCCACACACCCTTCACACTCTTTACTCTTTACTCTTCTGTCATCTGGCAAGAGATAACGAAGCATTCGGGCCCTCACTGCCAGACTGTGTAATAGTTTCTGCCGTCAGACTCCTGAACACTCAGGGACTGGACTGACACACACACAAATATATACATTCAACTACCTCTGCAAATCTTTGCATATTTTTCTTTCTTCGGTGCTGCATTGTCTTGTCCTGTGATGTCTGCAATGTCTGCAGGTTTTGCACACTTGCACTTATGTTGTCTTATATTTCACACGTGCACTTATGTACTTCGGTGTTGTCTTATATGTAATGTCTTGGCCCTGGAGGAAGATTGTCGTGTTTCACTATGTATTGTATCATCTGTATATAGTTGAAATGACAATAAAATCCACTTGAACTTGAACAAAACATAGCATTGTCCAAAATGGCTTGATTAGCTGAAGCCCTCTCCCAGTCTCCATCAAACTAAGACTCACCCATCTGACTGCCAAACAGAGAAGCATGATTTGTCACTGCATATAACATGTTTCCACTGCTCCACAGCCCAGTGGTGGTGTGCTTCACACCACCCCATCCAACGCTTGGCATTGGACTTGGTGATGAGAGGCTTGCATGCCGCAGCTCGGCCATGGAAACTCATTCCAGGAAGCTCCCGCTGCACATTTTTTGTGCTTCCATTAATGCCAGCGGAAGTAGATCTCTTCAACAGCTATGGAATCAGCAGTACATTGGTGTCCTTATGTAGTCAGTGACTTTATGTGGTCTATTGCTTCATGAATGAGTTGCTGTTGTTCCGAAACACTTCCACTTGCCAATAATACCACTTACAGTACACCATGGAATACCCAGCAGTGATGAAATTTCACAAATCATCTTATTGCCTAGGTGACATCGTATCACAATACCATGCTTGACGCCATCCAGCCCATCAGTGTCAGCCTCCCTCTTGGCTGATGTGGAAGACACAGCTGCCGATGTCAGTGTGGAAGGTGAGTCTCCCTCCACTACTATCCCTCTCTTATGTGGGAGTCAGCAGGTCATGGGTGAGAGCAGCTTTGGCTTAGAGCAGAAAGAATATGAGTGGCTGAATCACTGTTGGAGCCAGGTGCTACAGTTTGACGGTGAGTACCACTTTCACTGGCCAGGTATGGTGGAAATCCACCAACAGACATCCCCATATAACCCACTGCCTGTGCCACTAGTCCCAATATGCATCACTGTCCCTTTTGAGCAGGTGGGGATGGACCTGTTTGGGCTGCTGCCCAAGTCTGCACGAGGCCATGAATATGTGCTGGTCATTTTGGATTATGCAATGCAGTATATCGAGGCTATACCTCTTCGAAAGGCCATTTCAGCAAATATTGCAAGGGAACTGCTTGTGCTTTTCAGCCAGGTTGGGATTCTAAAGGACCTGCTAATAGACCAGGGCACCTCATTCATCTCGTGACTAATGCAGGACTTGTCCTAACTGCTTCAGGTCAAACATTTCCGCACCTCCATCTCCAATGGACTCATCAAGCACTTCAATCAGATGCTAAAACGGATACCAAGGTGAGTCATTGATGAGGAGAGGCGGAACTGGGACCTAGTCCTCCCATATGTGTTGTTCGCCATCTGTGAACCACCTCAGGCCTCAATGGGGTTTACTCTGCTCGAGCTCCAGTTTGGGCAGCATCCACAGGACCAGCTAGATGTGGCAAAGGAAGCTTGGGAAACACAACCCTCCCCATACTGACCGGTTGGTGAGTATGTACAAGAAATTCAAAAGCGAATAAACACAGTCAGCCCTATCATGAGAGAATATATGCAGGCGGCCCAGGAAGAACAACGTCAAACCTATAACCACCCTGCCCAGCCGTGGGAATTTCAGCCAGATGACCAGGTACTCTTGCTGGTCTCCAGTGCCGTCTGAAAGTTCCTAGCCTGCTGACAAGTCTGCTACACCATCGTGGAGCGAGTAGGACCTGTTACCTACCACCTGAAGCAGCAAGGTAAGCAGGCAGAGATCTGGAATCCCAATACCACGACGTGTTCTTGTGGGAGCCCAGGCAGACCAATGTGGCGCAGCACCACATTCGGACACCGACAGGGATCACCATCATGCAGTGGCTGGCATCATAGCATGCTGGAAGCCTGGCATCATTGAGGAATCCGCCAGGCCCTGGTCCGGCCTCATAGTTGTGGTCCCGAAACCTGATGGAAACATGAGACTATACAATGACTTCTGCCGACTTAATGAGGTCTCGGAGCTCGACAGCTACCCCATGACCCAGGTGAATGAGCTCATTGATCAGCTGGGGAGAGCCCAGTTCATATCAAATTTGGACCTCATTAAGGGATATTTGCTGGTGACCCTCACACCAGAGGCATTCCCACAAATGGTGTTTAGCACCCTGTCCAGCCACTGGCAGTACCAGGTTCTCCCCTTCACTCTCCACAGAGTGCCAGCAACCTTTCAGAATCTGATAGACATAATCCTCTGTCACCACCACAATTACGGTGACGCCAACCTAGATGACATCATGCTTCACTCATCCACATGGCAGGACCATATCTACCATGTGAGCCAAGTCCTCGAAGAGCTGTGGAAGGCGGGAATCACGGCGAACCCATGCAAGTGCCATGTGGGGCTGACTAAAGCACAGTATCTCGGTTATAACATCAGCAAGGGAATCCTCAAACCCCAGTAGAAAAGGATGGAAGCAGTATATCAATATCCCTGGCCTCAGACCAAGAAACAGGTACGTGCCTTTTTGGGGTTGGCAGGATACTACTGTTGATTTGTACCTAACTTTGCCTCCTTAGCCAACCCCCCTTTCAAATATCACCATGAAGAATGAGCCGGAGAAGGTACGCTAGACCCTGGCAGCAGAGCAAGTGTTCCAGGAATGGAAGATGGTGCTCAGCAGCTCTCCTATCCTGCAGAACCCCGACTTCCATTGCTCTTCCTGGTCCAAACTGATGCCTCTGTGTCTCAGCCTTAGCACGGTCCTGGACGTGACAGAGAGGAGCATCCAATACTATACATCAGCCAAAAGGTCACTCCCATGGAGCAACGGTATGCCGCAATCGGACAAGAAGCCCTGGCCATCAAATGGGCGATAGGTGAACTCCAATATTACCTCACAGGATGATAGTTTGTTCTGATAACCGATCACACCCCTCTTCTATGGCTAGTCAAACACTGAGACAAAATCAACAGATGGTTCCTATCATTACAGAGTTTCTTGCTGCTCGGGCAGAAGATAAAGTGAGAAGCTCGAGTTAGAGGAGGTGACTGAGAAATGTCTGACACTGTGTCTCCCCATAGACTCCCCGTAATGCCGATTACGACGCCGAGCACAAAGAGACGGAAGCCACCGCTAAAAGTCCCACCTCGCCCACGAGGTTTGTCCTGCACGGGCTG
>JAQQZX010048374.1:0-13489 GCA_030068355.1 Notoglanidium maculatum | reverse complement strand
CTCTCTCTCTCTCTCTCTCTCTCTCTCTCTCTCTCTCTCTCTCTCTCTCTCTCTCTCTCTCTCTCTCTCTCCCCAGTGAGTTCATCGTTTGGGAAGTTGGATGTAACATGGCCTCCTTCTTCACTACAGAATGGACACAAAACACAACACGAGGTACTCAACCGTGTGTGTGGTCAATTAGAGAAACTAGTCACAATCAGAGAGTGGGATTTACACACTTGCTGCCATCCATTTATGGACTGAAGGAAACTTTCTTCAAATCTTTTGCCACTTAGCTAGCTAGTAATTAGCAAGTTAGTAATGTAAGTTGGTAATGCTGGCTAGTTGACTAGTTGATAAGCATTTAACACTTTGTGTGTAGTATCTTGTACCTTATATACGTTTGTTTAGAGAGCATACTAAGGTAGCTAAGTCATACATTCATTCATTAAATGTTTACCATTTAGCGATTAGTGGTTTATCACCTCAAACTTCTTACAGTTGTCACAGTTAAGCAGATTTCCACAAACACAGATTTCCAAAGTACACAAAAAACACTGTTTAAAACACAGCTAGAGAATAAGTCTGAGCAAATCTGGTGCTAATCTTGCGTAAAGATGATGAGAGCAGAGTCACTGTAGCAAAGTTAATCCAGTGATCAAAAACAAATAAATGAAAAAGCTAATGAGCCAAAGCTAACTAGCAAGAACATAAACATTCAAAGTAAAGCAGCAAGCAATAGTAAAGGAGAGCTAGTGAGTAAAAGAAGGCATGTGAAAGCAAGAGCAACGCTAACACACACTGAGGCTAGAGGTGAGAAATCCTGAGAAACAACACAACATTCTTCATGTTTGAGGTTTTTATCCGTTTCCCCCACAGGTGAAGGAACAGCGACAGATGAACCTGTTAGTTCAGCGCTGGGAAGCAGGTCAGATCAACGGACACAGCAACAACCATCACAACTGACCACGGAGCAGACACACCCCTGCTGAATACCTTAAACACCTTCTATGAGCTGTTAAACACAGATCCTATCAGAACGTCACACCGTCACACCACTGCAGCTTGTTCTAATCTGCTGATTAACATTTACTATGTCAGATTAACTTTATATGAAACACACACTCATTCTTACTCATAAAGAACAAGTTAGTGTTTAAGTCTTTAATTCATTAGTCACTTAGCTGGCTAACACGCTAAGCTAGCCAGTTCGCCATTAGCAACTTCTGGCTGTTTAGTGAGCTAGCAGACCTATGCTAGCGAGCCAAATGATCCATTACTGAATCGTTAAGATGTGTTAACTAAGTTTTTTCTGGTTCCAGTGTTGATCAACTTTATAGACTATAATTGATTAGATAGCTAGCTTGTTGGTCATCTGTTCAGTTGATTGTATTTAGCTACCAACAAGCTAGCTATTTAGATATATGTACTTAGCTACTGCACTGACAGGTTGTCAGTTTAGCATTAGCCATTTAGCTCTATTTAATGCTTTACATTATACCACCGTTAGCTATATGTTTAGGTTTAGCCAGTGTATTATGGAGAAAGATTTTTGTTATTTATTATTAGCAAGCTAATGCGAGCTAGATAGGTTTTCTTATTTTTTAAAGATTAAAAACCCTTTCAAACTCATGTCACTGTGCTACATGTGTGTGATGGAGTACGAGTGTAAAATGTGTGTGCACCACAGTCATTTTGTTTCTTGATGCAAAGGCTGAAAAAAAAAGAAAATGTGTCTCTTTTCCCACATGAAATTTTTGGGCTAGCTGCAGGTAGCTGTGTGTCTCTGAGATGTACCTGAGGTGGAAATTTTACTGAACCTGCTGATTAATGATATTAAACTATAACACAGTTAAGTGTAAATCCGCTCAGATGGAGCTGCTGGACTGAACGCTGGATGACTCTAATCTGTTCGTTAGCCTTCAGCATGAGTCGCACATGATAGCCTCTTCACTTCGTTCAGTTTGTGGCTATATGATTATTAATGCTGTTCTACTCCACCAAGCTGTCTGGTCACGAGCCGCCGCTGAATAAATATTTTACAGCCTGTTCTCTGGGACGGTACTGTGCTTTGCTGAATGACCCAGAGGAACATGTTCAAACTGAAGAAAAGGACAGGAATAAAAGCGGGGCTTTGTTACCGCCTGCTTGCGGGCATCACACGGGCAAATCCTGAGATCACACACACGCAAACCACTGGAATGTCACATTGTGTGTTCAGGGCGCGAGACAGGCGTTCCTTCAGCACACAGAAACGAGGCCACGCCCACTAAGCACTCAGTTTCACCCTTACCTCTCAGGTCACGCCCACTCAGTGCTTTGTTACATTTTCCCCACTCAGGCCACGCCCACTCAGAACATAGTTTCATACTCAGAGCTTTGAAGTTAAATCTGTGACACTGAACGCGGTCCTGCTCCGCCTTAACCCTCACATTCAGACCTTTATTTACATACAAAGGAGAAAAAATCCTTTAAAGTCATAAGTGACTCATGACTGTACACATGAATGATGTTAAAAAATTTGATTTAAAAAAAAATCAATTTAGTGTTTATTATTAACACCTGTTTTTACACCATGCAGGGAATTTAAGTATTGTTAATAATTATGTAAAGTTATTATAATACAATCTGATAAACTCAACAGGATCATGTAAAGCCAATGATAACTAAACCGGATCAACTTACGAGAAATCAATTTAACCAGATTACCTACACTTAACTAACTAAGATAAACCAGATTAACTAAACCTCCAGATATTTTAACCTACTTGTTGAATAAACTTGTCTAAACTGTTCAATGATATTGCTCATTAATGTGATTAAAATTGACCTCAGGAGCGTCTCTACACCTTTAATTTCACCTGTGCAGATGGTTTGGGGATCAGCCCATGATTTGACCCAAATTTGGGTGGATCTGAGGGGGTCTGAACACACGAACCCTCTCTGTAATCCACCGACTACTAATAGCTATTAAAGTTGAAGGTTGGGCATGTTCTTAAAACACACACACACTAAATAACTATATTTGTCTACATTAAAATGTAATTTTGTTATTCAACCCCGAATAATGGACCATACCATTTACCATGCTTTAACTAGAAATGTGATAAAATGCTGTTGAGAAAATGCCTGTGTGACCACCAGGAAATCAGCAAGGCCCTAATACACACTCTGCTTAGGGGACGTCACCAAGGGCACAGTGAGAGCTGTACTGGAACACAGACACACAGACACACAGACAGACACCCCCCCCCACACACACCTACACACACAAACATAAAGAGAGAGACACACACACACAGACAGATGGTCACACAGACAGACACACAGACAGACAGGTGTGTAATTTACATTCAGCTTTAAATGGACTGAACAGGGAATAATTCTGCACTTCTCACAGTGAGCTGGATGAACTACAGTCAGTAATGAACACCTGCAGAGCGACTTGTTATAAACATTCATAACACCTCATAAACATTTAAGGATCTATAAAACTTTACAGAGTTACATGAGCAGCGTCACTGTTCCACTGATGTTGATGATGATGATGCACTTTACAGGATATAATGTGCTTTTACTTCTCTGATCTCCTGCAGCAGTGTGTCTGTACTGCCTTCTGCATTCTTGTGTGTGTGTGTGTGTGTGTGTGTGTGTGTGTGTGTGTGTGTTCATCCATAACATAATGGATTAATAATCATTAATAAATCATTAATTTATTTTCAAAGAACATTATTTAAAATAATAAGCACCTTAAATACAAAATAACCAAAAATATGAATCGTGCAAATACTACAGAGACAGAGAGAGAGAGAGAGAGAGAGAGAGAGAGAGAGACAGACAGAGAGAGAGAGAGAGAGAGAGAGAGAGAGAGAGAAATACATGAATGAAGGAGAAAAAGAATGAGTTAATGAGGCATAAGAGAAAATGAAATTATAGAGTGGAATAAATAAGAATAACAAGATGAAGAAAGAGGAAGAGAAAACCATGAGTAAATGAGAAAGTAGAAGAATAACAGTGAAGAATGTAGTGAAATTAAAGGATGATGATGAAAGAAAAAAATGAAAAAATGCATGAAAGGGGAAGAGAAAACGCTGAGACATCAGCATGTCCGTGTGTGTGTGTGTGTGTGCATGTGTGTGTGTGTGTGTGTGTGTGTGTGTGTGTGTGTGTGTGTATGTATGCGCCTGTTGCGTGTGTTTATTTGTGTCTGTTGTGGGTGTGGATGTGTGTGTGTGTGTGTGTGTGTGTGTGAGAGTGTGCTTGTTTGCCTTTGTGTTAGAAAGAAACTAAAGCAACTATATGCAAACAAAACCTAGCCATGTCATCTGCATGCTCCGCCCACTCAGGTGTGCTGTACCTGTGTCTGTGTGAGGAGCTCTCACACTGCACTGGAGCCAAGAGACACACAGAGAGAGACAGCCAGAGACAGACAGCCAGAGAGACAGACAGTCAGTAGCCAGGTGGGTGGGTGAATGTGTTGAGTGGATAGTCGTAGATGGGCTCTGACACTGACACTCCTCTATCCTCCTGCAAATCAGGACGTCAAGAAAAACTTATTAACTACACTTGTTACAATTCATTACAATTTTCATTCATCATTAATGGATCTTAATGGAAGAGAAAATGATTACTGTGGACTTGGTTTACAATATTAATACAGAACATTGTGTTTTAATGTAAAAGTGTGAGAGCTGAATTAGTTGTAGGGTGTAGATAGTAGTGTCTAGGGTGTAGGCTGTAGGGTGAAGGGGGCAGGGCCTAGAAACTAGTTTTTAGGGAGTAGGGTATTGGAAATAGTGTATTGGGTATAGGAAGAAAGGTGTAGTGCATAGGGTGTAGAGAGTAAGGTGAAGGGTGTAGGGAGTAGTGTGTAGGGAGTAGCGAGTAGTGTGTAAGGAGAAGGGAATAGGCTGCAGGAAGCAGGGAGCTAATCTGGTTTCTGCTGGATGTGAGTGAGTTTATCTACAGGGCTGTGTTCTACCAGAGAGTAAGGGCAGACTGAAGAAGGGACCCTTAAAGGGGCAGTACTGAAGTGTAGATGTGTGGATTAGGATGATGCTAAAGCTCACCTTGGAGCCAGTACTGACTCTCTGTAGTGTGAGGTCTGAGAAACAAAAACACACAAAAATCACACAACATCCAAAAATGAGGACCAACACCAGCATAGCGTTCCAATCTGGAGGTAGTCCCCTAGGTAGGCAGCATGTTTAGGCAACATGAATGAAATTCCCAGAACACAGCTGCTCTACTGAGATTCTCACAAATTCACTAATGATGTGTCTCAAATTGCATATTTCTGCTAGTACACTTACACTGTGCATACTGTCTACTTACTTGGGTAGCATGTGAATTTTGACAGGGTGGTGTTGTCTCAAATCAAACACGGCACTTTGTGCACTTACCGGAAATGACGATCGCAACATTTGACCACGACCTGCCAAAAATACCGGCCAGCTTTGTTTGCTAACCTCTTTAAAAATTAATCTGTTTTTAAATTTCCTCGCTTGTGTTCATAGATATTTTATGCAACATGAAAATTATGTTGCCATCAGCGTTAACAGCATGCCCTCCTGCAACTGGCTGAAAATAGCTTGGTGGTCCCGCCCCTTCTGTTACGTAGCCATGATGGTGTCCACTGAGGGTGAGACGTGTGCAGCGCTGCGCACTCAGCATACCTAACCCTAACCTCACGTCCACTATCCCTGTTCTCTTAGTGCACTGCATGTAGCTGTACTTCTCAATGTGAACACACTCATACACTCAACATAGCCAGTGTGTTCAGTGGGTTTCTACTTTACTGAGTAGAACTGAACATTAATACTCTTACTGAGTTACACTTTTGCTGGGCTTCCAACTTAACTCGTGCATTTCCCTTTATTAATTAACTATATTGAAAACAACCAATCATCTTTGCACAGGGACAATTTCCTGACCTGTGCGTCACAGACTAAAAAGTAGAAATTATCTATAAACTATAAAAATATATGAATTTGTTCTAGTGAAGTATTTGTAATTCTACAAATGAATACAGGTCAGCTTAAAGTCGTTGAAATTCTTTTAACATCATACAAATGAAGACTTAAGAAAAAGTACAAACCATAACCTTACTCATAACCCCACCCACTTCCCTGCCAACAAACCATCCCCTACTCGTAACCCCACCCACTGTCCCGCCCACAGACCCCTATTCATAACCCCACCCACTGCCCCGCCAAGAGACCCTCCCCTACTCATAAACTTTGAAACTTGTTGCATTGTGTGAATTGATATGGAATTCCAAGTGTGAGATCAAACATGATTCCTGCTGAGGAAGTGACTGTGTGCTGAACTGAACACAACTGGTTGTAATGCAGATTAACAGGAAGTGATGTAACTGTAAAAAAAATTAAACAGTTGCTCACCGACGATGTGGTCTCTGAAGTGGACCTGCTGCCAGAACTGCTGCTGTTCCCTAGGAGCCAAACAGTTACAGTTAAAAACATGTGTTCCAAATCTCTCGTTATGCTCTACTCCCTAGGGTCCCTAGCTCACTACAGGACTGTCTATCTCCTAGGCTTTACACACTAGCCTGTTTCAATGCATTGTGGGATTTCTTACCTTTGCGTCCTTTTCTTGGCTGCTGTTTTAGCTATAAGAAAAAGAGGGGAAATTAGAGTTAACCTGTGGAGTTAGAAGCAGATAACTTTGCCCCCTGGAGGACAGTGTGAGTATGAGTTCTGGACACGCACCGTATTTGTGTATCCCAAAGGCCAGGATGATGAGAACCATCAGGAAGAGCAGTGCAGCTGACACGGAGCCACACACCAACGCCAGGTCCATTGAATCTGCACGGAATGTATCAGAGTTACACAACAAACACGGCCGCATCAGAGAGCGAGAATTCCAACAGGAGACAGGAGAGATACCAACTGGAGAGGACAAACGACAAGGAGACACAGAGACACATCACAGACAGATATGTAAAAGTGACAAGGTAGAGGGAGACCAGAAAGACAACAAAAAACACCAAAGAGAGAGAGAGAGAAACTCACAGTGAGAGAAGGGCATGTCAGAGAGACACGTCAGAGAGACACAGCACGAAGAACGTCTCAAGCCATGTTATTTTCATTAATTGTAAAATATTGCTTAATGAAACCAGAGTGACAACAGAGAGACACAAAGGACAGACATTATGATGAAAAAACACATCAGATAGATAGATAGAAAGAGACATCAGGAAAGCACCACAAGAAAGACATACAAGAGGAACACATCAAAGAGAGATAAGTGTGTGTGTGTAGTAGAAGTGTGAGTTACCTGTGTGTGGAGGATGATTATCTGTAGAAGACGGGCTGCAGGAAGGAGATCCTGAAATGCATTAACATAAAATGTATACTTTGAAAATCACACACACACACACACACACACACACACACACACACACACACCTGTAACACAAGGCAGAATGATGGGGGTGCTGAGTTCAGAATATGCCCAGTTTGTACCCAGCAGCACACTATACTGGCACTGGTACCCGCCCCCTTCCCCACGCTGTCCCTGTGCAGCGAATTGCACGCTGTGTTGAATCATGTTGGCAGGTTGTGTCGCTAACGGCAATGAGGAACCCTGTTGGAACAGGGAGAAATGAGCACCGGGGTAGGAGGGTGACCCGGCGCACACTAGCACCCCCTCTCCACCCTGAGACAACCGCGGAGCTGGGAGCTCAACTGTGGAGAAACACCAGAGAGAGACACATCAGAGAGACTCTTCAGAGAAAGACACATGACAGAGACACAACAAAGAGAGAGACACATCAGAAAAAGGCACAAGAGAGACACATCAGAGAAGGGCACCAGACAGAGACACGTCAGAGAAAAATGAGAGAGAGACACATCAGAGAAAGACATGAAAGAGAGAGAGACACGTCAGAGAAAATCTAGTTTTGATCAAGTTAACAGACAATCTGCTTAATGAAATCAGAAAGTCAATGATAATAGTACAAACGATGATAAAAAAAAAAAGTGACTGACCTCCTACATTAACAGAGACAGGCGCGCTGGGGGTGGAGTTTTGAACTCCCTCTGACAGGTTCAGACTGTAGAAGCAGGTGTACACACCCCCATCAGCCACACCCACTGGCCCCAACCTGAACTGAGGATTAATTGAATAGTACATAATCTGAAATTCCTTGTCTTCCTGACGTTGTTTCTGGAGGTTAAACATCACAGGAGCAAGGGTGCGCGGGGCTTGACAAAGGAACTCCACCACCTGACCCGGCTGGACACGCCCATCTGAGGGAGTGACTGAGAGCTGAGGTGGAGCAGGGGGTGTGGGCAGGTCTGTGGTGAGAAGAAGTGAAATAAGAAAATCATCCATGTCTGTCTGTCTGTCTGTCTGTCCAAATCATAGTGGACAGGAAGTGGAGAAAACAGTAGACAGGAAATGGAAAACATATTAGACAGGAAGTAGAGAAAACAGTGGACAGGAAGTGGAAAAACAAAGTAGGCAGGAAGTGGAAAACAGAAAACAATAAGTATAAAATGAGAGAATTTGCAGAATATAGAAGCAAAAACAGGAAGCTTTTACTACACGTGGAAAGAGGGACAAAGAAACAAGCACAATCGCTGAAAACAGGAAACAATGACCTTAAAAGGTAAGTAGAAGGGAAAAGGGTTAGTGTGGGTATTATGTGTGTGTGTGTGTGTGTGTGTGTGTGTGTGTGTGTGTGTGTGTGTGTGTTATGGGAGACACTTGGGACAGAATCAGGACAGACATGATAAGAAAGCTTTGCTGTGATTAGAGCCTGAAGATCAACACTCATTATTCAGTAAATCAATGAAGAATGAGAACGCATGATGTCAGCTGCGTGTATGTGTGTGTGTGTGTGTGAGAGAGAGAGACAGTAAGGGACTGGGTGGTGTAGATTTTGGTTCTGTGGTGTGGTATTTGGCAGGAAATAGTAAACCTCTCTTCAGTTCCTCCCCAACTGTCACAAATCCCTGAAGATTTAATCCGAGCAAGTAACGAGCTGAAGTGTGAAATATTCAGCATAGAGACGCTCCGAAACAGGGCCGAGCTAACAGACTAAATTAAATATTGGTTCATTAAACCAGAGACACAGGAGAAGAGAGACAGAACTAAAAACAGAGCAAAATTCATCCACACAATAACGGAAAAACATCATCATGATTCACACATGATTATTAATCTGATTCTTTAAATGTATGTAAATAATGTGAATTAAACAGGGTGCATGTAGAAAGTGTGTGTGTGTGTGTGTGTGTGTGTGTGTGTGTGTGTGTGTGTGTAATTGAACTGGTCTGAATGGTGGGTGTGTCTTTACTGGACTCTCATTCATTACCCTCTAATAGAAACACAAAACAATGTGTCACAGACTCTGTGAGTATGTGTGTGTGTAATAGCACAAACACAAACTATTATTCAGTTGATAGACCAAGTGTCAATCTAGAAACATTTTCCACAATGTTCAGGAAGTTGTGAATCAGATGTGAGACAGGTGATGTGTGAGACAGGTATAAGACTTACATGGTGGAGGAAGGAGTCAGGTGTGGGGGCTGAACATGCCATGATCATAATGAGACAGGTGTGAGACAGATGAGAGACAGGTGCGAGTCAGATGAAAGGCAGGTGAGAGACATGTGTTAGACGGGTGTGTCGGGTGAGAGGTGGGTGTGAGGCACGTGTGAGACAGGTGTGAGGCACGTGTGAGACAGGTGTGAGGCAGGTGTGAGGCAGGTGTGAGGCAGGTGAGTGGCAGGTGAGTGGCAGGTGTGAGGCAGGTGTGAGGCAGGTGTGAGACGTACGTGCTGGAGGAAGGAGGCGGGTGTAGGGGCTGAACATGCTCTGGTCGTAGCGGCAGCAGTAGATCTCCTCTGCGTCTGCAGTGTTGGTGCTGAGCTGGAAGTCAGCGTGTGAGCGCGCCGTGTCGAACTTCAGCGAGATTGTGAGATTGCGCACACGGTACAGCTCAAACACTCGGCCACCGTGACCCTGGGGGGCACGACACTGTAACACCACGCCCGAGGACACACCTGAGGACACCTGCACCAGCTCTGGAGAGGGAGGAATCCCCTGATTTAATTCTCCGCCTACTGCTTAATGAGAGAGAATAATTATACAAGAGTTCAGCAAACTGTGTGTATATATATATATATATATATATACAGTATATACACACACACACACACACACACACACACACACACACAATACTGTGCAGACGTCTTAGGCACATGCAAAGAGATGCTGTACAGTAAATATGACTTCAAAAATAATAGCATTAAATATTTCTATTTAAAAGAAAAAGTGCATAAAGAAATATTTGGTGTGATGATGCTTTGCTTTTTTTCTTAGTCAGCAGTCTGAGGTACAGTGTGTGCAGTTTTATACGGAACTGAGCTGTACGTGTTACTGAGCATCTGGAGAATCTGCCTCAGCTCTTCTGGAGACTCTGACTGTCACACTCGCTTGTTTTTTATTTTGCAGTTAAACTCATGAGCTTTAAGATTATGGTTTTTGTAAAAGTGCTTTGTTATTTAATATCTTGCTTTTTTATTAACATACAAACAATTTTCAAGTGCAAATTATTTTTTGGAAAAGGAATGTTTTGACTCAATGAAGCAGAATTCGTAAAATAAATATAACAAAATTTGTGCTAAAAAAAATTTGTGCTTAGATTTTTGCACAGCACTGTATATGCGCGCGCGCACACACACACACACACACACACACACACACACACACACACACACACACACACAGAGTTATCTTTCTCTCTGCACTCTAAAAAACGTTCCAGATGTTAAATGTAACACAGAAATAATGATAAGTAAACATTGATGAATTGTCAAATTAAATAATAATAATAATTAATAATAATTATTTAATCCATATAGATTGTTCATTTTATCATACGCTGTTCCATCACATGTTATTGTTGAATTCACTCACAAAAAAGACACTAAGAAAAGTTTAAGGTTCATGTGAAATTAAATAATGTGTGAAATTCTCTGCAAATAAGAGATCTGAGCTCGCATACACATTTGAAGCAGAAGCTGCACTCGTTACTGAACCACATCGGTACACACATCCAACACACACCACTCTGCATTTACACAGGGTTAGAACAAAGGGAGGAAAAGAGAAATGTGTCAATCCAGAAATCAGATGAAATCTCTCTCTCTTTCTGTTTCACTCACCGCAGGTTTGGAGAAAATGAGCAGAACATATAAGAAGTGACGTGAAGAAGAATCCACACAATGACATTCTTAAAGACTGAACAAATGACACTGCAGCTGTTAGGTGAAACGTGTGTGTGTGTGTGAGAGTGTGTATGTGTAAGGAGACGGTACACGGATGATGTCAAGACCTCCTTCTGTGAACAAATTTCCTCTAGTGTAGAAATGCTACAGATGTCATAAGCACTTCCTCCAGTTGTTTCATGTGAGCGTCCAGCTGATGAAGTTCCTCAGTCAGGAAGAGATTCACATCTTAAAAACACATCTGTTATTCTCGCTGTTCTTCCATATCACAGTTTATTATCTACACTAGAACACTTAGACCTACTCTGTATTCCCATTCTCCCTCCATACGGATCTCTGAGTTCAGTTACACACTAACTCATCTCACACACCCACACACCCACCCACACACCCACCCACACCCACACCCACACACCCACCTGCAGTCTGTATACTGATAGAGGCGGTGCTATTACTTTAGCACACTGGTTACTGTGAGTTTAGAAACACGCTCCTGTTTCTCTGTGGCATCCTGTATGTTTCTCTCCATTACATATTTATTATAGATCATTTGCATATGCAAATTCACACCACCCTATCAATCTATATTTCTAAATGATTTTGTGCTCATTGTAATTCAAGCTGCTGTAATGTAATTAACTTATTTTAGTTATAATATTGTAAGAATAACAGAATGTGAAGGAAGTCATTCATTAATAATAATAATAATAATAATAATAATAATAATAATAATAATAATAATGTCAAAACATAATCAAAGCTGATTAAGATAAATTAAAATGAAGAACAATTTGCTCAGATGTTCAGAGCTAAAAAGTGAGCAAAAAAGTGGACAGGAAGTTGTTCTACATTTATACAGAAAGGAAACGACTTCACATTTTAACCACACTGGGTGTCAACTACAGAACTCTTTGTCTGTGTGTGTGTGTGTGTGTGTGTGTGTGTGTGAGATCAGGTGCTTTGTCACCTCCTGCAGGTTTTTAAATGTTACTGTACATGTGTGTTTACCGTTTGTGATTACAGTATAATAATAAATAAATAATAAACCGATCACCACGTTAAGGCCGCTGGTTTGGGTGATGTAATAAAATGAAAATATAAATAATTTCAGAACTTTTTCCACCTTTAATGTGAAATAACCACCAACAATTAATAACTAACAAATAATTACTAAACATGTATTAAAGCAGCTTTTGTGTGTAATACAGTGCTCAGTGTGTGTGTGTGTGTGTGTGTGTGTGTGTGTGTGTGTGTGTGTTTGGGTAAGAGTGTACCAGCTTAGCACATGCTGAGTTGGCAGTTTTCTTCCACTCTTTCTTGTGAAATGGCTCCAGATCTCTCCGACTGCGAGGGGATTCCCGTACACAGCCCTCCTCGTGGCGTTCCACTGGGTTTGGACAGGATTCAGATCTGGGATCTGACTGGACCATTCCAAAACACTGACCTTCTTCTGGATTATAGGTCTAGACAGAACATTATAGCATGAATTTAACACCAACTGGCTTTTGGTGTTCGTCATTTCTTCATGGTGTGAAGGTCATGAAGCTCCTCCGGTTCAGCTTTGTGTGCAGATTTTCAGATTCGTCCCCGTTTCAGTGTCTGTCCTCAGAAATCTGCAGTTTCCACATTCCTGTGCAACTCTCTACTTCAGTGCCAGTAGCGCCCCCTTGTGGAGTATCAGCAATGAATCAGCATGAAAAGTAACAATATCTACACATCACAATTCCACAAACTAATTTCATGGAGTGTATGATTAAGGAGCGACAAGCAATAACTAGATATAACTGATACATGCTCACACTGAACACAACTGTGTGTAGTGTGTGTGTGAAGAGTGTGTGTGTGTGTGTGTGTGTGTGTGTGTGTGTGTGCCTATGGAGTGTCAATGTGGTGGATTAAGAGCTTTGCGGTACCTCCTAATCCCCCACCTATACTGCGCACGCACACACACACACACACACAAAAAGGGTAGATGACTATTTCAACCAGACAGCCCCAGACAAACTGTGTGTGTGTGTGTGTGTGTGTGTGTGTGTAAGGGGAGGTGGGGGGTTGCTAGGCAGACAGCATAACGGTTTCCTAGGAAACCATATGACACACATGGGGTAAACTGTGGGGGGAGGTCAAGTTCAACCCACACAGACTGAGACACACACACACACACACACACAGACACACACACACACACACCTAGGTAGAATAACTCTTCTGTTTCAATAAGCACTGTGTTACACGTTACATGGAAAACT
>JAQQZX010048265.1:0-13493 GCA_030068355.1 Notoglanidium maculatum | reverse complement strand
ATTTTTAGATATAAGATCAGAGAAATACCTTTGTGTAGAAGCTTTGACTGCATTTTTATATTCCACACTGGCTTATAAGAGATCAAGAGAAATATGCAGTCTCTCTTTTTTCCACCTGCATTTGGAGCTCCTACAAACCTGATGTATTACAAGATTATGTCGACTGAACCGTGGAACAGGAACCAAGGACCGTAGATCTTTCATGTGCAAATAATGAACCTGGTTTTGTGTATTTCCACCTACTTTGTGCATGCCTGCATTCTCTTTTTTCCTGTATGATTCTTTTTAGTTAATTTTTAAAGGGTAAAATACTATTGCTGTATATGCATGTACCAGTAGTTTTAAAGATTTACAGTATATTTTTAAGTTTAGTAGTAGCTTGGAATTTGTTTGAAAATCTGTTTCAGTTAGCACTGAGAGCTAGCAGACGCCTGATTTTCTTGAATTTGTTTATGTTTATACTTTGAAAATATTTGCTTCTGGTTTCACTGATGAAGACACTTTATGTATAAATTAGCTGTGAAATCTTGAATTTTATTTGATTATACTTTTGTGTAATTTTACTTAAAGCCTAAATCTCTTCATTATAAATATGTAAAGCTATATCTGGACACTATTACTTTGAATAGGTGGAATTTAAGTCAGATACAATGTAGTGTAAATGTGCTTATTATTAATATAGTAGGATAATATCAAAATATTTCTTTATTTTTTTGAGTACTGAATCTCTTCTCATGTTATTCAGTCTCAATATCTGCTGTAGCCTCACTGATGTAACTGTGGAGCGCAATTCAGTAAATATTTTCAGTAAAAACTTTACCCATCATTCAGCAAAATATTTTAATATTTTATGAAGTTGTATTCATGAAAAAAAAAACTTAAAATGTGACCCAGTATTTTATTTTATTTTTATTTTGATAACATGATTGTAATTGCAGATGTAATTATAATAAACTTTAGGATTTGTCTGTCATGGATACGTTTATAGCATGTGGCAGATTTGAACCACATTCCCTTTTCTTTACTGCTCTTTAAATTAGTTAATGAGAGACCAAGGAAATATTTTAATTCATTTTTTAAATGCATCCTATTTCAGCAGGGGTGTGTATTATTTCAGTATATTCTTTTGCAGGACCTCATATGAAAACCAAATGAAGATTAAATGAAGATGGTCAGAAAGGAGCCCACACGATGTTTGAAGCTAGGGTTCAATCTAAGCATGTTCAAGTGTCTCTAAACATGCCAAACCAAGAAGAGGTCAGGAATAACACTCAGATTTTTAATTTGTTGTTCCTTTGAATTGGTCGTGGAGCCCAAATTGGTGTGAAATTATCTGCAACAAGCCTGAGCTTCAAACCAGTCCAGAAGAGGAAGGAGATAGGGGATGAATATGGGAGCAACACTGAAACTGAAACACTGGTCCAGGAGAGTGAGTTTACAGTAAAATGTCATTAACTTCAATATTTGATAGTACTTCATACATAGTTTCATATGAGACAGTTTATCTGAGACATTTAGATAATGAAAGTATAATTGTGCAAGAAATAATCAGAAAGTGTGACATTCAATAATAATGCACTTTTCAAAGTTTTGTTATTTACAAATACTGGAGTAAACGTTCTTCCACTGTGCCTTTTTTCTTCTTTTTTTTTCTTTTTCTTAATATTATATATGAGACAATAATCTATTGGTATTTACATATCATTATGCATCTTGTAGTATTTTACTAACAAAAAGGTATTATACAGTTTAAAAAAAAACTGTAGTTCTTGTAAAACAGCAGCAAAAACAAGTACTAACTCTTTGTGGCAATTAAAATAGATTTTATTTAAGAAATGGATGTCTTAAGAAATAGATTTTCTCAGCCGTATTTTTTATCTATTCCAACAGCATTTTTTAAATGAAGCCTTTGTGTATGTCAGCAGTTCACACATGCAGTATCAAATCATACCTGTAAAGTAAAGATTTAAAGACTCATGTATTTTCTGTACCTCTGGGTGTTTAAGATGTTTGCGGATAGCAGGTGACTTTCTGTAAGCCTCAACTAGGCAGTGAACTCTTACATTTCTTTTGCAAATTTTTTTTGAGCACCCGTGAAAAAATCAAAACAATGGCTGGTAATTTACATCATGGCATCTCATTTTCCTAGGTTACGAGTTAAACAAACCCAGAGCATGGAAATGCCAACTGGCCACCTTTACTCAACCTCTGCAGTGGAACAGGCTTCACGTTTAGACTGACAGCTACAAACACATTACGTACATCACAGCAATATAATAACACTGCTTATTATTATTATTATTATTATTATTATTATTATTAATAATAATAATAATTATTATTATTATAAGACCATGCTTATAACTATTGCCTTACCACTGTTTACAATCCTACTGTATGATGTTAAATCCCTTAACATCATCACTTATTGATGTATGCTCCACTTAGTGTGTATGATCAAAAAGAAATCAGATGGGAGTGTACGTAAACCGAGCGTAATATTTTATATGCCTGAAAAATGCATATGTCAATAATTTTAGCATATTTATACAGTCTGGTACAGAGATATTTAGACATTGTTATTGTTAATTTAGCCATCTCCCACTGTGTATTAACTAACTAACTACCCCATTGGAATTAGTGAGTGACAGGAGAATAGTGGCTAAGCTGGTGAACATTTCCACCCAATTCAGGATACTCTGTCTGCAACAGCACAAAGAAAACTAAATGCACTCACACACATGCTTACACCGAGGACTGTTAAATCAGTTTGTGCAATGGATTCAAACACAGAACTGTGCGATACTCAAACATTCCATCTCTCTTGCTTTCTGATGTCGTCCGAATAAATTTTTCTTTTCCTGAAATGTGTATACATTTTTTTCTCTGTTATATATATATATTAACATAATAACCAATGAAACTTTATAAATATACAGAATAGAAATATATATATTTAATGTATGTTAATATATATGTATGTTAATATATGGTACAATTGGTGTAGGGTATAGATTATGTGGCTTTTATTTTTCCTTCACTGTCCACTTTGCTGCTGTAGCAATGCAAATTTCCCAACTGCAGGATTAATAAAGGCTAATCTTATCTTACTGGAGATGAATAAATACATAATGAATATGAGCTCAAAGTGCAGACTTTCAGCTGTAATGTGAGAGTTTACATTCAATTTGAGGGAACTGGGTAGGAATTACACACTTTATATGTGGAAGCAATACAGTGGCACCAAGCAGCAGTAACCACACTGTAAAAAAATTCCTGTAGAAATTACAGTAAATTACTGGCAAAAACGTTGCCAATAATATATTGTAAAATTCTTGTTAATTGCTGTAAAACAGATCTACAGTGTGTTACTGTATACTAAATTACAGTTTATTCTTGTATGTAAATTACAACACATTATTGTTTTTATTTTACAGTAACACTAATCATGTTTACAGCATTGTTTTGTAATCTTAAATTACAGTAATTACCTGGCAACTGGTAAATTTACAGTAATTAACTGGCAACAGGAGTTGCCAATAATATGTTGTAAATATTCCTAAAGAACAGCAATTTGCTGTAAAATATTTATACAGGAAAAAGATGCAAATTGCATGAATTACAGGATTGCCTGCCAAATACTGTACACCAGTAAATGAAATCCTAAAAGCTTGAATACTGCATTATAAACTATTAACAAATAATAAAAATTAATTTTCAATGCTGAAAATTAAAAACATTTATTAAAACCTACATTATTTTAGTATTATTTTTAAGACAATGCAAAGCACAAAGTCGTTAAAGTCTCAGTTCACAAGCAAGGGGACATTAACTTGGATGAATATATGAATAACAAAGTTTTAAAACTATTGCAGTATATTGATACTGATACATGGGCAATAGCTCGGCCTACAGTACTGGGGATACAGAAATCCTAGTGACACAAGTAACAATTTAAATACTTACCATATACAGAGAGATCTAGGGGCAATATAACACAGCAGAAATATGCTAACCTTTTAAATGTTATCATTTTGTTTCTTATTCAAACAAACACTGATAAACAATTTACATAAAAACTGTTAATAAAAGATTGTCAAACATTTTTAGAACATGTCCACACATTGCACAACAACGTGAGAAGAACAACCTAAATGTCCATAGGTACTATCATGATTCATACAAAAACACTCACGTTATGAAGTGTACATGATACACCAGACTTACATGCAAAACCATTCAAAGTCCCTTATCCTTTTCAGCAGGGTACAGACGTGAGGGTTGATTGTGTTGCTCCTTTTCTCAGAGATGTTTCTTCTTTTACCTACAACCTTTGTGGATGCCATCTTAGAGCCAGTTGTTGGGTTGATTCCGATAAAATACCTAAAAATCAAATGAACAGACACTTGAACAATTCAAAAAAAAGAATAATGATAAATTTGCTCGATTCGAACATCAATATGACTGTGCACAATACATGTATAGTGGTACATTTCTGCATATATATGGCCTGAAACATCATCAGATTTTCACACAAGTCCTAAAAGTAGACAATGAGAACCCACTTAACAAATGAGACAAAAATATTATCCTTGGTCATTTATTTATTGATAAAACAAATTTTACAGATCTTCGATTTGCCAAAGTATTTGCACATCTAGGATTAGCAGTTAATTTGAATGTGATATTAGAACCAGGTGTTTTCAATCAATGGGATGAAAATCAAGTATTAAGCGAGGGTCCTGTTTTTATTTAAAGAACAGATATCTATCAAAGTCAGATTTATAAAGTTTATCATGGCACAAAGAGATTTCTCAGAGGATGACCTCAGGAAAAAGAGTTATTAATACTCATCATGCAAAAGGAGCCCACCATCTGGAGAACACTGAACAACAATGGTGTGCATGGCAGAGTTACAACGAGAATGTCACTGCTCTCCAAAGAAAACACTGGTGCACATCTACAGCTTAAAGTCTATTGCAAAACTTTTCTGGATGAATGAAACCAAAATAGAACTTTTTGGTTTAAATCAGAAGTGTTATATTTAAAGAAAGAAAAACTTATCTCATTTGTGAAACATGGTGGTAAATATCATGGATTGGGCCTGGTTTACTGCATCTGGGTCAGGATGGATTGCAATCATTGATGTAACTAAGAATTCTGAATTATACCATGAATTTTGAAATAAAAACATCACGATTTCTATCTGTGAATCAAATCTCAAGAGAAGGCTGCTCATACAGCAAGACAATGATCCTAAACACACAAGTCATTCAACCAAAGAATGGTTAAAGAAAAATAACTTTAATAGTTTGGAACTGCCAAGTCAAAGTCCTGACTTTAATCCAACAGAAATGTTGTGTGAGCAGCTCATGTGAGGAAACACACCAACATCCTAGAGTTGAAGCTGATCTGTACAGAAGAGTGGGCAAAAATTACTCCAAGCCGATGTGCAAGACTGATCAATGGTGATCAAAAGCATTTAGTTACAGTTAATGTTGAACAAGTTGGTCTAAAAGCAAATGTTCACATACTTTTGGCACTCAGATTCATATTCCTAAATAAATAAATGATTAAGTATATTGTTTTTGCCTTGTTTCTTTAATTATTTTCTATATCTACTTTCAGGACTTGTGTGAAACTTGATGGTTAGGTCAGGTTTATGCAGAAATATAGAACATTCTAAGGGGTTTGCAAACTTTCAGATATTACTGTATCTGGTCTTAGGATGGGAGAAACTCATTTCAGTACATTATTCCAGTATTTACCCTAAAATTTCTTTAAAGCTGTGTGTGTGAGTGTGTGTGAGAGAGAGGAAGCTTCCATGGTAATATGCATTAAATAATTTCAAAACATACTTATCAATACAAACAGCTTATGGAAATTGTATTTTCTGTTCATAAAAAGGATGTAAAAATATTAGATGCACTTACCGCTGAATGAATTCAAGTGTGCAGGATGCTTCTTTGTACACTTGGTTGAAATTGTAATAGACAGAAAACAATGCTGCAATTCCAGCCAATAAGTTGGGACGTGGTGGCACAACCACTTGGCCCTCGATGATCAACATCTACTGGGTTGCTGTCAGCATGTCACCTAATATCCACATATGTGAAAATTACATGCAATTATTTAATTTCTATTTATTTGCACAGGGTGGGCACAGGTGTGATTTTCATGTGTCCACAACATCCATGATTTACTATTTACATTTACAAAAAAAAATTTAACTTTGCAAAATTTGTTGTGTCGAGTTCTAATACAAATTGTGGGTCATCACAGTCACATCATGGAAAACGCACATACATAATTTAATACTTACATCAGCCTGAAGTATGAGTGCCTCATGTGTCTCTCTAAAGTGTGCCATAAGCATAAGGACTGAACACAGGCCAAATGAGGATGCCTCACTTTCATCAAAATTCATCAAAATCCGCTGCATCTCATTGGCGTCTGTTCCCGCTGGCTTTTGCCGAAAAGCCGAAAAAAACTGAAAAATTAGCTTTCCCTTTTCTTGCATTGCCTTCTCCATTTTATCCAGAATGCTGATGTCAGCAAGTAACCAGTAGTGGTTGTACAGTTCTTTGGGTGTAAAAAGATATGGCCAATCATTCTTCAGCTCAGCAATGGAGGGGGCTGGCCAGGCGTTGATGAATTTTCGCTGAAGATAGTACGTTGCTTTCATTAACTCAGGCAGATGTGCTCTCCCTGCTCCATTTGGCCCCTCACTGCTGTACAAGTCTTTCATTTCTTGCTGCTTTTCTTTGAGGCTTTCCTCAGATTCCTCTGGTGGACAACTAGGCTGCCATCTCACACAGCCATAGTGATCTGCTGGCCCTCTGTCTATTTCCACAGCTGAACCTGAGGTCATTTTCTGTATTCTTTTTCTTGAAAGAGGACTACCACGGTTAACATGCTCCACTCGTGTTTTCAGCTGTGTTAAGAGGGATCCATAGCCACTTCCAATTTTGGTCCCATCTCTCAAAACATCAGCAAAGCTTTTAGGATACTGACTGACAATCACCTTGGCAACTATGAGGCAGTCAGATCTTGAGGGATTAATCTCAGTCAGTCTCATTTCATCAACAATTATTCTAACCATTACCCTGCAGTCTTTAGCAGTGGGACGTCTCTCCTGTGCAACGGCCTCTGTGATACCAGGAGGCATTTTGGTCCAAGGTACTTAAAATTTGTCTGGCCAGGGCCTTAAAATTATAGTGTCACTGGAGCTGTTGCTTGCAGTGCTCACAGAAGAGCAGGTGGAGGACAAAACTTGTGAAGTATTGTCAAATAGTACATTAGCCGGTTCTACTGGAGTCAGTGTCACACATGTTTGGTTTGACAGTAAAAAAATAATAATGAGCATATATCACTGTAATATCACAATACAATACTCAGCAACAATGGAAACACTGACAAATATTTACTCCCAAGTGCTTACTATATGTATATTTAAGGTATAGTTAAACTTAAATACATTATTCTTTAATAAATTATACTACAACTCACCTTCAGCATGCCATGCATTGAAAAGTCCTCGACACTGTATAGGTGTGAGCTGGTCTGGGAGATCTTCCTCTTTAATGAGCTGCAGGTCATATTTTGACTCTACTCCAACAGTTGCCAGCTTGTTCAGAAGTGATGTCAGTTTATCTGCTGGTAGGCCAGGTAATACCACCAACGCAGCGTCTCTTATGTCATCCTACAAAACAGACATATTTACTGTAAATCTGGGAAAGAGTGATGAAAGATTATCACTGATGTGCCAAGCAGCTTGTACTCTACTAATGGATAATAATCAAGGAGGTCCTCTTGTCTTACACAAATGTAATTTGCCCCTTGAGCTACTTCTGTTAGGCAGTGGACACATAAAACAACAAGCTCCACAGCCTGCTGTATTTCCACTACAAAGTAAGCAATATTACTATGATGGATCAAAATCAACTTGATGCCACCCACATGTAGGCCTGAATCATCTCATCTTAGAACAACATACATTCCCTTTTTGTACTTTGTACCTTTGACCGTAGCCTCATTAGTGGCTACAGTAGTGTCTGGTGTGAAACTGAATGTTACAGTTGCTGCCTTGATGCTGTAATTACAGTCATTAGAATGAAATTCTTTTCCTCTTTCTACCTGAATTTCATTTGGAAAACAGCTGCCGGCACTCAGGTATGCTTGTAGGAGCTGATGTCTCTCTGCTAGAGTAAAACACAAGTTCTTAAAATTAAGTAGTTCCTTGCACACTGTTTGAAATATGTGTGCTTACTTTCAAACCTCAATGTCCAAAGACAAATAATAGGTCCAAACTGAAGCATAAGCTCAGGATAGTGACAAAGGTAATGGTGCTTTGGATGAAGGCATCTGATTGGAAATAACTCAACTCTGGATTGGATATATTCTCCAATGAGAATGCCCAAATAGGCAACCTGATCAGCAGTAATCCTCTGGGAACATGAATACTGCACAATCTCTCTCAACAGCTAAATCAACTTCCAAACATTACTTTCAGAAGGATTTTTTATCCTCTCCCGAACCAACAGAGGCAACACTCTCAACAAGCACCAATTTTGGACAGCATGTCCAATTAATTTCTCACTCCCTGGGATAAATTCTGGAGGCTTGTCACTTGCTTCGCTGCCAAGGTAGGTAAACTGGCTAATGCTTCGGTTCAGCTGTGCATATGTGAAATGCTTCTCTTGATCCACTAAGTGGTTAATGTAAAGGGCTAGATCAGAAGAAACAATTCCCTCAAAATGATCATGTCCAAGAAATGGTGGAAGACCAGGTTGGCAAACATGATAATAACTCAGCTGGTTGAATAGAGAGTCAAATTGTATGCCACCCACTGAGGTTTTGTTACTTGCTCTCTGGTCTTCTACATACTGCTGATAGGACTGTTTTGTTCTTCTTGAATTTGGTGACAATGGATTACTCACAAATTATTTCCTGTTTATATCACAGAACCTACAAAAAAAGATACTCTTGCTGAAATTTTCCACAAAGCCACCAATTCTGTGAGACCCAAGATTATCTCCTGCTATGGCAAAAAGGCTAGCTCTGATATGTTTTCCATCCTTCCAAACAAGCCCATTATGCTTCAGATCTTTCAGGTGTTTTATCAGTGGAGCAAGAACTTTTATCTGGCCAAAAAGCTTAAAGTCTTGTTCCCTGCAGAGGAGAACAAGCTGGATGTGATCAACACTTGACCTGTTGTATGGTAAAATGTCACCGAGGGTCAAGTATATTGCTAGGACCTCGTGTTTTTTCCGTGCAGATCCTAATGGATTGACCACTTCAAATGCATCTTGATAGAGGATCAAAGCTAATGCTGATGGGTCAGTTTTAAATAAGGCATTATCAGCTATATTCTCTCCATCCCATATATCCTATAACACAACTTGAGCAGAAACATGGGAATGCACTTCTTCATACTGTTTTCTGAAAGCATCAGAACTGAACAGTGCACTGAGAGTATCTTTTATTGGCACATACTGTGCAAAGCATTCTTTACCTGAGTCATTAGTACCTAAATACAAAGGCACAGGCTCAACATAATTGAAGCTGTTTTTAAAGACTGTCTTCTGAAGCTGATGTGCACTTAACATAGCATTGGAGTGTTTAAGTATATCTTCACTTTTAACCTCCTCAAGTACATTTGTAATTGTGGAAGCAGGCACCCCAAGAACAGACAATTTCAATTTTAGTTTAGAAAGTGCATGGATCTGGGCAAGATCATGGATTTCATGGACCTCCTCAATGATGGTCTGGATTACTGTCACAGGCAAGAGTAGCATGGCCTATAGCTTCAAGTAAAACAAAGACAAATTTTTTAAATCCCTGAGTGATTCTCAGTGTAAAGGGTGGAGGGCATGCTTGATTGATCAGAAAGACTGGTAGAACATTGGTTTACAGGCTGAGATGGGTTTTCAAAAGATACCCCATTTACATGTTCAACTGAACTATTTTTGTGCATTCTTGAGATATGAGAGGCAAATGTGGACTTCACACGAAATGTTCTCACACAGCCCCTAAATGAACATTTTACTTCTTTGCCCCACTGTATATGGCCTTACAAATGAGTAACGAACTCCTTCAAATTAGTAGATCTGACAAAATTCAATCTGGCATATTAAAATCATATCTGTCTGTTTAAATTTAGCACTCCTGACAGATGTTTGGTAACCTTTATGATCTCTATATAGATGAGACTTAAATGCTGAAAATTTCTTAAATGCACAGGAACAGTTTGGTACACCACAGGTGAATGGGCATTACTGTGCAGTTTCATATGCTGAATGAAAGCTATAATGGTACTGCTTTCATGGCTACACCATTTGCAGAGATACATTTCTGAGAGCTCATGTGTAACCGTTAGCTGCGAAACAATTGGAGGTTGTGTTAGTACGAGTTGCTAGTGTGCTAAAAAAAAATATGAAAAACCCCAAAAAACTAACCGTTGCTACTTCAAGTATTACTTTTATCTTTTGTGGCGTGGCTGTTATGCTAAAGAAACTGTTTTATTACTGTTTTCCCCTTAAATTTTATACTGTAATTTAAGCAGATCCTCGCAATGTTTTTTTTTCTATGGGACGAAGTGGTGGAGCAACGGTGTTTTAAACACTTTTTAAATTAAAAAAAAAATTAGTCTGACCCTGGTGAATTTCTAACTTACCAGAATGTTTTCCCTCTTGCGACTAAACTGCATGCAAAATCAAAGTAAATATCTGAAAATAGGGAAAAGAGTGAAACTTCTGCTGAATTATAACTAAGCAACAAACATATCTGTCTCCTGTTTCACAAAACTAATCTACTTACAAATCACCCTTCTCTCGCTCATCTCGTCACCGTCTCACACATGTACGTGACCAACAAAAATTGTCCTTACGAGATAGTTGGGGTCTCAGTGTCCGTTAGGTTTCTAATGTTCGAGCTCCGCTTCGCTCCTGCAATGTCGGTTGAATCACATTATCCTGACACATGTTACGGACATGCAGCCTGCTGGCACATACCTAATGTAATTTGTCAAAACTAGCAAAAACTGTGATACTTAAAATTATATAGTAAAATATGAACTTACCAGTGGTGTTCTACGTCGTCTCCTTTGCTCGCCCGTGCGTTGTTTGAGGTAGTTAACTTTAAGCTTCACCAAAAAAAGTAACGCGCGCATACCGAAAATGCAAAGGTGAATCAGTTCACAATATGTTGTTGTAAAGTGTCTGTAATACAGACGCAGCGCATATCGGCTGTAAATGAATTTCTCAGTCACTGTAAAAATACTGTAAAATATTGTAATTTTTTTTCTTACCCACAATGCATTGCCAAATACAGTTACAAGTTGTATAATGATAAAACTGTAATTTACTGTTGAATTTTGCTGTAAAAACTACAGCAATTTGTTACAGTGCAGAAGAGCTGAAAAGACTTTATTTATACTCTAGTAGTATAATTTGTATTATACTGTAGTTTGTTAGAAACTGTGTAGTTTTCCAGAAAGTATTTAAATATTTATGATCAGTAAATGCTGACCTCAGTTTCTCTGGTCTTAGGTTTGAGGAGAAACAGTTTGCTCTTTCATGCTGATAGTCCTAGTGAAAGCTGAGATGGAAATCAGTCCCCATGATTTAAATGATCCCCAACTTTTTTTGCATAATATGGTATAACTTCTTTAGAAATTAATTAGAAATTTAGAAATTTAATTAATTTAGATTTCCTAGAAGTCCTGAAACAGACAGCTGGAACCTTTATGTTTTGGATTTCAGGTAGGTTTCACTTTTACTATTTACACTAACCCAGGTTTCCTCATTCTCATTTAACTACTGTTTTGTTGTTGTTGTTATTTTTTAACTTTTATGATCTATGTAGTTATGTAGGTTTTGTATAAACTTTTATAAATTAAAGTTCTGTTATGTTAGCTATCTGACTGATGTTAGCAGTGAAGATGCCTCCAAATGTAGCAAGGTCAGTTTTAGTAAATGAAGAGGGCATCGATGTTATTTCATGATATAGCATTAATTTATTTTAAATATTTTTGTACTTTAATGTTACAGCACAGTTGAAAACATGTGGCTTTGATTACATGATAAAGACATGAGAGTAATTATTAAGCACTGTTTAGCTATAATTATTAATTGTTATATTAATAAATTGACAATAGTTAATAAATTTTTTACTTCTATTATTTAAATTGTGTTTAATCTAATTGTTAAATGTCATGAATTACATTTCAATGTCAGGAACTGCTTCTCTTGGCACACACGAGTGCGTCCGATGAACTCGGACACTCGCGTAGTGCGTTTGAACTCTCCGTCGCGCGCGGCGCGGAAGCGCGCACTTCCGCATTTTGGTGCAAGCGACAGAGGACTACAGCTCCCACTAACACACGCGCTCAGCCTGATTATGTAACCAGAAATTGGATGCAGCTGCATCCAATTCAGAGACAATTAGTTCATGTTTAAAAGGACTTCCGAATACGCTTCGAGTTCGCGAAGCATTAGCGTAACGCCATGTTATCCTTGCCAAGCCTCGAATTTACCCGTGTTTGATTTCATGTGTTTCAGACTCTGCCTGTTTTGTTATTGTGTTTTGGATATTCTGGGATTTACTGTTTGCTAATTGATTGACTTTGTTTCTGTTCTGGATTACTCTTCTGCCTGCTGATTTTGTACCTCTGCCCTGTTCCTGTATATAGTGTACAGGTCCTGTAGGAGAATTTTATTCCATATTTCATGTACTTTATTCCATTTCATATACTCCATGTAGTCATAATCGGGGTTTGACCTAGCAAGCAGACCTGCTATGTGTGTGCGTAATGGGGCATAGGGGCCCCTTGGAAGGAGAAATCTAAACTATACATTGAGGCCCACAAGATGTATGGATTCCATGTAACGCCCACCTACGAACAATGGAGCCTCTTGGTGGGGGGGCGAACGTATATAGGGATTGAGAGATCCAGAGAGAGGGTGAATCTGCAGATCTCCCGGCTTTATTGGGCACCTAATAAAGTTGCAATCTTCTGGAAACCGAGCCTGAGTCTCCAAATTATTCTCCACGACATCTTAGCATAGTCGGCAGGATTTGGCAAGAGGCGACGGGCGTGTCTCTCGGCCTTGGGCATCCTCTGCAGGCAGCACAGAAAGGTGGCCACCGCTTTAAGGTAAGCAAATTTGCTTATATATATACTTAAAGTTTGTGCTGCTTGTTCGAGAGATAACCCATGGTGGTGAGGACGCCGGTAAAGACCTCTCCAAATTAAGTAGTTTTGATCGGGCTTCGTTTCCAGAAGAAAAATGCATGCGGCAGCTTACTAACTGTATGGGTGAATGCATTTAAGGGTAAACTGCAAATAAGTATTGTATTTAAGTCTGTGGGTTTTGTCAAGAGGGCCTTGATGGATGAACAGAACCGATAGACACAGACGCCTATGAGATAAACGCATGTTAATCAGATACGCAGGCTCAAGAGTGAGCTGAGGAAACCGGTTGATTACAGAG
>JAQQZX010048205.1:0-13497 GCA_030068355.1 Notoglanidium maculatum | reverse complement strand
TCATTTCACTGTACACTGTACCACATGTATACGGTAAATGACAATAAAAGTCACTTGAACTTGAACTTGAACTTGAGATCTTACCTTATATCTTGTTTGTTATCAGGCCCCAGAAGGTCTATACTCATGAATTAAAATAACTTGCCACTGGTGTCAACCCTCGAAAGATTATTATTAGATTAATGATTGAATTCTATTCAATTACATGGCACATGATTTCTAATGTTAGACTGTATATTGTATTGAAATTAAAGAGAAATTATTTTTTTGTATTGCGTCATTTATTGCAATCAGTGGAATTAATAAGTGAAACAATGAAAGAATATAACAATATTTATCATTGTCATGCTTTTGTATGTTTGTAATCTCCACCCCAGGCACAACAACTGTTTTTGAGCTCGTAATCTCCCTTTATTGATTGTGTCATGGTAACATGGAAGGTATATTGTGTGTCCTTTGTCATATTCAGTCAAGCACTCCCAAAGGGCTAGGATTTCAGATGGGTGTGTCTTGCTGGAAACCAAGCTCTTCTTCCAACACAGCAATAACAACAAAGAAAGACAACAACAACAAAAAAAAACAAAGTTGCCCTTCATGCAACACAAACGAAGCTGATTTGTTGACAAATGTGAGCAAATTTAGGGAATGCTTGCGCATGGCATGTGCTTTTGCAAAGGAGACTCTTACAAAGACACAACATGTTATGAAGAAGCGCTTCGATTTTAATGCTCAGAAGCGCATGTTTGTGCCAGGTGATAAGTCTATGATTTTGTTGCCAATTCCTGGAGCACATTATCTGCCAGGTTTTTAGAACTTTATGTAATTAAAGAAAGGTTGAGCGATACACACTATATGAATGACACTCCAGACAGAAGGAGCAAATCAAGGGTGTGTCATGCGAACATGCTGAAACTGTATCACTCTTATTCATCTTCATCAGCAGAATCTAGTAGTAATGAAGATGAGAAGTCTTCTTAGTCTGTTTCCACTGTTTTGCCTGTGCTAAATGTTAAAACTTCAGTCAGGATGACCCTTATTTATACTATTCACATGTTTGCACTTGACTCAACAACTCTGACATATTGCTAAAACTAGACAGTGTGTTGACACATTTATCCTCAGAACAGAAAGAAGACCTGGTTAACCTTATTAACCGCTTCCCTTCTTTGTTTGGTGATATACCAACCCAGACACATTTGATCCAACCTGATATTGGATTTAGTGAACCTATTAAGCGGCACCATTATCATGAAATGATAATTGTTTATCATCAACAATGAAACAAGGGGTAGACTATCTATTAGAAATCAAATTGGCTACACCAAGCTCAAGTCCACGGAGCTGCCCTATTTTGCTTGTCCCAAAACCTAATGGAAGTTTTAGATTCTGTACTGATTATAGAAAAGTGAATATTTTTACTATCCCTGACTCTTATCCTCTGCCATGCATTGATGATTGTGTGGATAGAGTAGGATCAGCTAAATTTGTCACTAAATTAAACCTTCTTGAACGTTACTTGCAAGTGCCTTTGACTGAGTGTGCAGCAGAAATCTCTGCCTTTGTGACCCCTTATTACTTTCTACAGTACTGCATTATGACTTTTGAAATTGGGAATGCTCCTGCAACCTTCCAAATACTTATGAACACTATATTTCCTGGGGTTTAACAATATGAAGCAAGAATGTGAGGATGGTCTTGACCAGCCAGTTTGCTTTTTCTCACATACATTTCTGAAACACCAATTTATCTATTCCACCGTTGAGAAAGAAGCCTTGGCCTTGATTTTAGCTTTACAACACTTTGAGGTGTATGTTAAGTCTAGCTCACTTCCTGTCACTGTTTTTACTGACCGTAATACTTTGGTGATTTTACATGCATAATGTATAATGCTAACCATATATTGAAGAGATGGTCTCTCATACTGTAAAATTTTAATATCATCATTAAACTCAAAAAAGGTACTGAAAATGTTATTGCTGATATCCTCTCTAGATGCCCAGTGTAAAGATGTTTGTAATGGTTAGATGTGTGAAATGCTTGTATGGGTAGTCAAAAACCTCTTAGGTTTGTTCTTCTGGGAAGATGTTACAGGTTTGTTTTAACTAATGTTTAGTTTCACTAACATGTATCTGTTCGGCCCTGCCTGCCTGCCAATAACCATGTCCCTCAGTGGAGGATTCTTGATTGGGGAAAATCATCATTGACTGGCTCCAATGAGGAGTCCATCAATCATTGGAGGACTGCCTAAGATGACCCGCCCTCTTTTCTTTAAATTGGGGAACTTGAAATGAACAAGAGAGAGTTTGTTGAGATGTTTGAGAATGTGTTGAGATTTTGTGTGGGGACTGTGATGGTAAGGGTGAGTCTAAAACAAATGACATACCTGGCTTTATTTGTACCACTGCTAGATTCAAAGTTTGTTTGGAGACACTAGGCTTAGTTGCACCTGTTGCCTATATGTTTTGATTGATAGCCTAATTAGAACAGATAGGAAGGATAGGGTTCCCTTTTTTTATTCAGAGCTAGGCAAGTAAGTTTATTAAATAAGAACAGGTTTAGAGTTTTGTTATTTGGTTCTTTGCTTTCAACCATGCTAATCTACCACCAGTGGCTCATGCTTATATTGTCTGTTTCTCTTTCTCCTTTGAATTGCTTTTTCTGTTTTGGTTCAATGGTCTTAATTTGTAAATATGTTCATATGTAAATCAATCAAAATCCTTGCAGTAGTTTCCTGGACGTCTGTGTTTGTTGGCATTCACAGGCTAAAGCCTAAATTTTGACCCTCTCACCCCTGGGGTTGTAACACTCTCATAACTGTTTAATAGATCGCAGAATATGCCTGCCAGCTAGTTGGATCCCTGCCCTGACAGAGATTGACCAGCGCTGTATTGCAAGGCCCTGTTCTGTGGTCACACTTTGATCAACCAGGACTGAACCATAGAAAGGTAGACAAAATGTGTTGGTATCCATCTCAGCCATCAAAGATCTCCAGTGCCAAGCCAGCATTGGAGCAGTACTTTGGGCACCCACTGTTCCTGTGGATGCCAGGGAAGTTTTGGCGTGTGCGACTGATCTGTCCACATCAAAACTAGCCAGTCAGTTCACGTCTGCTGGCCTGTATCAGAGGCCTGGGCATGTGGTTTGTATCTGCAACTCTTACTACGTGGCATCAGAATATCTTGCCTGTAAGTGCTGCAAAAGAACGGTTCCCAGATGGAGCAACACTGTCCTCTCCAAGCTAGACAACTAGCTTCCTGTGTCTTGTGAGATTCAGGCTGGGGTGTGACATGCAGGTTGTGTGCCTGATGTGTCATCGAGGTATGGGGAACAGCAACAGCCAGCTTCAAAAACAACTGGAGACACCTTTACACACCTTTCCAAATTAAAAGATCACACTCCAAATGAAAAGATCACACTTTTGCAAAAATTGTAGCCCTTTGGGAGTGCTTGTCCAAATATTGTTACACCCCACCCTTGGGTGGCCCCACATCACATCTCTGATCATCACTTGGTATTCTTTAACATCACCCTACATGTTCTGCCTAAAACCAGCTGTTAATGTTTCTCTCTCACTCGGTGAAACCTCCACTCTATCTCCCCTTTATCCATCGCTTCCTGCACCCTATCATTCCTTCCAGACCCTGACTCCTTTTCCTCCCTTCCACTGGAGCTAGCCACCATACTCTCCTCTCCTCATGTTCTTCATATAAGGATCTCCTCTGCCCACTATCTTCCAAACCCAGGAAGAATTCTCACCCTGCTCCTTGGCTATCAGATGTGTCTCATAGCAATCAAAGAGAATTAAGAGCAGCAGAGGGAAAGTAGAAGAAATCACAACTTGTCACGGATCTGTCGTCTTACCATGATCTGTCCAAATTCTCATCTGATGTCATGTCTGCCAAGACTGCCTTCTGTATGACAAATCTGGAAATCTCTGCCCAAGATCCTTGCAAACTCCAAAATCTTTTATTCATTACTCAACCAGCTGGCTCCTCCTGCTCCATCCTCTCTGACTGCCAAAGACTTTGCCAACGCTTTTGATAGGAAGAATAAACAAATCTATCGTACCATCACTCCAACCCCAACTCCTTCACTTCATATTAAAGATTCCCTTTCCACGTCACTGGCACAGTTTTCCAATCTATCAACAGATGAGATCCTTCAAATCCTCTCATTGTGTAATCCTACCACCTGCCCACTGGATCCTATCCCTTCCACAATGCTCCAGATCATCACTCAAGACCTTGTCCTCTTCATCACCACTATCAATAGCTTCATAACATCTGGTCATTTACCAACAGCATTCAAAAGAGCCAAGGTTATTCCCATCCTGAAGAAACCCACTCTGGGTCTATAAGATCAAAATAAGTTGTCCGATTTAGTGCAAGCCTGTATTCTTCCTAAGCACTTGGGTATAGTCAATGTTAATACTATAATATAGTATAATATAGTAATGTTAATACATGATACTGGACATTCTGAAAAGGTGAAAGGTAGCACATTGGCTGGTGAAGTTGTTAAATGTGCAGAAAGAAAGGGTTCATCTTGTTCATTTGCAAATAATTCACTATGTTTCTCACTTCTCTGTTCTTAAAGATATAGATGTGCAGTTTTTGAAGATGCAGGTGACCGATGCTGACGTTTACTTTTGAACAACACAGAACTATTAACGAGGTTCTGACAACCTCATTTGTGATTCGTGTGGCCGACTTGCTCTACCTAAATCAGTGCTACCTTTCCTAGAGACATTTTCTTGGTATTTCTCATGTCTCTCAAACAGGGGTAAGACAAAATATTTACAAGACTTTTGCATATCTGATGTATGGAAGACAGTAAACTTTTGTTGGATTCATGCCTTATTTGTGCTAGGTCTAAATCCACACCACAGATTGCTAAAAACATTGCACAGTTGCCTTTTCAGTATTTGCAACTTCAGTCACATGCCAAAAGGTCTGCTAAAATACATGTTGGTCATGGTGGACAAGTTTTCTAAATCAACCTTTTCCATGTGCTAAGGAAAATGCTAACATGGTGGTAAATATTTCTCTATATGGAATTCCATCTGTCATTGATCAAGGCACACCTTTTGTAGTAAAGGTAACATAAGAGCTTTAAGGATCTGAGCATTGATTGGAAGTTTCATATTCAGACCGTCCATGGTTGTCAGGTGTGGTTTAAAGGATGAACAGAATGTTAAAAGAACGTTTGACTTGAAGCAATGATGGAATGTGGTAAATCTTGGGTTGATCTGTTACCAGCTGTGCTGTGAGCTCAGAACGACGCCTAGTGCCATGACTAAGATTATTATGGGACAACCCTTTCCTTAATCCATGGCTAAAAGGTAACCTTGCTCTTTCCTTAACAGGATATCTGGATGCTTTTCCTTTACAGGGGATCTGGACTTCGCAGTTCCTGATTACACCAGGCCTTGATTGAAAAATTGAAGAGCACACATGGTGATGTCTTGTTGTTTGCCTCTTCCCACAGAGATGTCATCCTTTTGATCCAGTTTACCAGCTGTTGGTGAAATTCCTGAATCTCCAGAAGGTGGGTGAGGCTGCTTACAGCACACTGACCGAGGTCATTGCTGTGACAAGGACTGCTGTACTAAGTAGCCTCTGACCACAGTGGATTCATGCTAATTGACTTGAGAAAGCAACAACTGCTGCAGAGAGAACTCCTATAAAGCTGGCCCAAGGGGCTCTACCGCAGGAGAAGGGGTCTATACTGCGATCAACAGGGAGCATCAATTTCTACTGCTATCAACGGCATAATTTTTTTTTTCGTTCAAAAAGAAGATCTTTCATTTTATTCTTGTTCTCATGTTTTTTCCCCCTCTTTATTTATATGGCCCTAAATTCTCCAATTTTATTTCAGATTATTTCTAGTCATTGGCTATGGTCCTGCTTCTCTCTCTTGTTTGAGTTCACTCATTAAACACTCATATAAATGTTTAAAATCTATCATGAACCCTACCTTTCCTGTTGTACAAATATTGAAGGCACAAGATGTTGGGTTTTTTTTAGTGTTTGTTCTTTCAGAACAAAAGGAGGCATTGTAAGATCAAAATCTTTTTTTGAACTTTTAATATTACCTTTAACTTTTTTATATTACTACTATGATTTTAGATGTTCAATTCTTGCTCCCTCCAATTTATATTAGTAGTTTTTCTTTTTCCTTTTAAAGGCCTCTCAGCTGTCTCCTCTCAACTTGTCCTTTTTTGGTTCTATATGACATAAGTGTATGCTATGACTTCGTAAGCTACCGTAAAAAGAACATACCATGCTTGTCCTAGTTTATCTTTTACTTCCTGTGCTATATCCATGCAAGCTGCATAGCAGTCATGATTTATTTTATATAATGTTCTTTTTGTTTATCTATTGCCTTGGTAATGTACTCGGACATATGCATCTCTGTGTGTGTATATACCTCTAGATTTCCTGTAGTGAATTCAGACTGAGTTTAAACACGACCCTGTGTCTGATTGTTTATTTTCCAAGTGCTTGTCACACTGAGGATTGTGGAGAGGGAGGTGGATACTGAATCTGATAGACATTGAACCTGAAACAAATCTTACACGATCCCTCAGACATCAGCAACTACCAACCGGTATCACAAATCTTCTTTTTATTTTTTTCTAAAATCCTTGAGTGCACTGTCTAACACCTGTCTCTCTCTGTCTCACAGACCAACCTCCAGGATCCTAATCAATCTGGTTTCCAAGCAGCACATTCCACAGAGACTGCACTTTTGGCTGTCACTAAGAAGCTACATTCTGCTAGATCGGCCAAACTGTTATCAGTCCTCATCCTCCTCAACCTTTCAGCACTTTTTGACACAGTCAAGCACCAGACTCTCGTGTCCATGCTTATGAGTCTTGGAATTCATGGCTCAACATGGCAATGGCTCACTTCCTACCTTGAAGGTAAGTCATATCATGTGACATGGAATCACCTTCATGCAGGTTCTCCACTGGTGTCCCTCTGGGCTCAGTACTTGGTCCTGTTCTGTTCTTCTTCTATACTAGATCTCTTGGTGCGGTAATGTCCTCACAAGGGTTCTCATTCCACTGCTATGCAGATGACGCTCAACTTCTCTAATTTCTTCCCTCAGATGCTCATATTTCCAGATTTCTGCATGTCTGGCAGACATCTCCTTGATCCCAGCTCATCAGCTGAAACTCAACCCCAGCAAAACTGAACTGCTATTTATCAAAACTGATTCATTCCCCCCAATCAGGATCTTGTGATCTCCCTGGACAACTCTCTGATCTCTCCTTCAGTCACTGCATGTAACCTTGGGGTAACCATGGACAGTCACCCGTCCTTTTCCTCTCAAATTGTTAATCTTTCTCGCGCTTGTCGCTCCTACAACATCAGAAGGATTTGCCCAATTCTTTCCACACAGGCCACTTGAGTACTTGTTCAGCCAATACTGGTGATGAACAGCTATAGGCCTATAAATGAAACAAAATATTGTATTGTTTAAATATAGCACTGTGCTTTTAATTCTTGCTTGCAGTACAACAGAAATATTGTCATATAATTTGGACAGCATAAAAAGTTAGCCTAATTAATAAGTGTCCATCCCGACAATGGAAATAATACAAAATTAGCACTTTAAAACCATCTGTTCCGATGTAGTTTGCAATCTTATAATTAAACTCATGTTGCATGATACAGAATGCATACTAAGAATGGCCATTTTAGGTTTTGGTAGACTAGCACTATTTAAAGTATTGAATTGTCAACAAATGTGTGCCAGCCTATGTCACTACCCCAGGCTGTAGGCAGACCAATGCATCCCACAGTTCATCGAGGAGGAGAATTTCCGGCATCATAACAGCTTGACATATGAATAACATTGAGCAGTGATTGTATGGTAGCCAACACTCTGCCCTGCGGATGCAGCAACCTCAGGTTGTATCTGGGCCAAGGCATGGATGTTCTGAGTCCCTCATCTACTCGGAGTACGTTTTATGAGGAACATTGAAATGAGGGAGAAGCTCACATTACTAGTTCAGGGTGGTGCAATGGATTATGCATCTGCCTGTGGCACAAACAATTCTAGGTTTGACACCTGGTTGGCTTGTTGCTCCTTTGTCCTAACTAACATTATGGATAATGGCACTGTTTGACCTACACAGAGCTTGCTGACTCAAAAATTTTTAACTCCTCTACCCAGATTGCTTCTGGCCCAGAGATGCCAGCATTTATGCTGTGGTCTAGCAGTTAGGATTCTTGGCTTTTGCTTGGGACAGAGAAATGTCTCTGGTTGGAATCCAGGTCACATCAAAGACTTCTCCTGTTCCTCATGCACTCTAACTTTGGCCATGGTTTGTCTTCCCTGCAGCCCCTCTCTAGGGGGAAACCCTGATAAGGTAAGGTGCAGGATGATTTGTTGGAGATGCTATGCATCCTTGAGTTACTATAGAAACCAGTCCTCCAGCCCTCAGCATTGCCTGATGCCATTCGCTGAAGGAAGGTGTGTGAAGTGGAAGTACAGCAAACGAGTGGGTGTCTTTGCTAGACTAAGCACTAACCCCAGCCAGCCGGCCCTTCCATCCATTCTGTTCTCCAATGTCTGCTCCCTGGACAATAAACTGGACTGCATCCAACTTCACCAGACTACCCGGCATGAGTTGAGGGATTGCTGCATCTTTTTCACAGACACATGGCTCAGTGACAGAGTTCTGGACACTGCTGTTCAGCTAGGTGGGCTCACCTCATTTTGTTCTGACAGAAATGCAGCTCTGTGCAGTAAGACTTGTGGCGGTGGCTTGTGTGTTTACATCAAAATGGAATGGTACGAGAACTCCGTGCTAGTTACTGCTTATAACTCTGAGTTTGTGACCGTTCAATGCAGACCATTTTATTTACCACGGGAATTCACCACCGTTCTCATTTTTGGCGTGTACATTCCCCCCTAATTTAGCTAATGCTAAAGAGGCTCTGTGTGAGCTGTACAGAGCTACTAGAAAACTCTAGAATGCACACCCTGATGGACTGTTTATTGTCGCCAGAGATTTCAACCATGCAAATCAAGTTGGTGGTCCTGAAATTCCATCAGTATGTGTGTTTTGCAATGAGAGGGGCAAACACGCTGGATCTTGTTTACACAACCATTCCCAGTGCATACCAAATGGAGCCCTGCCCCCACCCCCGTTACCCAGACCACATCTCTGTTATGCTAATCACAGGCTATATCCAGGCTATCACCGTCTACAGGTCAATAACACCTGCCTGTGTTAATGATGCCTCCCTGCTAGATGCACTGAACAATTTCCATGGACAGAATGACCTGACAGTGAGGAAAACCACCCCTTCTCACAATGACTAGTAAGTAGCAGCCCTTCAGATAGCGAAATGAGGGAGGATCTCACTTCATCTGACTGGGTTAGGCTAATGGTGCAATTGATAACTACAGCCTACCCAGCTTAAAAATTACTTAATCTGGAAGTTTTGTGAACTGTGACTAACCTGGAGCATTCTTGTCATTCTTGGATTTTCGTATTAAAATTCTTCATGTTAATTTAATATTCCAAGATGGCACCGTGGATGGCCGCCTCGGTGTGTTGCAGCTACACGTTTTGTTCGTTTTTCATTATTAATGTTGTTCACTGCGCATCTAACTACAACTCCTGGAGTAGAGAACAACTACTGGCTATTCAGAACAATGTTCAACCTGGCTCAGCTCTGATGTTTTATCAGGAACTGACTGAAATTTTGGAAATTCTCACAACTGGTGCCATTACACTGCTTAACCTGACAGAGACGCAGGAGAGGCAGACGAGCTGGCACGGTCGTGCGCCTAAGACGCAGAGGACTACATACCCCTCTTCCATCTTTATTTCTGTCCAATTTGCGATCCCGCCGCAATAAACCTGACAAACTACTCCTGTTAATCAAAACCAACAAAGACTTTTCAAATTAGTCTGCCGTTTGTTTTACGGAAACCTGGCTTAGTGAGGTGACCCTGGACAGAGCGCTGCACTTACCTGGTTTTCAGCTTTACAGAGAAGGACGGAGATGTGGCACAAAGTGAAAAAAAGAAAGGAGCTGGAATTTGCTTCTATGTGAACGAACGCTGGTGTAAAGATGTCACCGTACTGTTAAAATCATGTTCTCCTGTACTAGAGTCACTGCTCATTATCTGCAAACCGTTTTACTCTCCCAGAGAATTCGCTTCTTTTATTCTTGTCGGAGTCTATATACCACCCGATGCGTGTGCGCGCGACGCACTAAAACTGCTGTCCGAACAGATAATGAAAGTGGTAGAGAAACATACAGGCTCACTACTCCTCATTATGGGTGACTTTTAAAAATGTATATCTAACAAAAGAAATCCCCAAGTACAGACATGTCAATTATACTACGAGGGGAAAAAATACTTTGGACCACTGTTGCACTACAATTAAAAATGCTTATCGTGCTGTCACACGGGCAGCTCTTGGACATTCTGACCGCAATCTTGTGCATCTGATCCCAACATACAGACGACAACATAAAACCAACAAGCCTGTGATCACCACAGTGAGAAAGTGAGCTAGTGGAGACATTGACAGGCTTCAGGACTGCTTTGAATCCACTACCTGGTCTGCTTTTGAGAAAGCAACAGACAGCCTGGATGAATACACTGACACAGTGACCTCATACATTACTTTTTGTGAAGACGTATGCATCCCAACAAAAACTCGGTTGAGATACAGCAATGAGAAACCTTGGTTTTAACTAAACTCAGACAGCTTCGTTTGGAAAAAGAGGTTGCATTCAAAAGTGGGGACAGAATTCTCTACAACGAGGCAAAGTACAAGCTAGAGAAAGGGATTAAAACAGCAAAGGCAAAGTACTCCAACAGGCTGAAAAGCCAAATTGCCGCTAACGACCCAGCCTCAGCTTGGAAAAGTCTTGAGATTGCCAACTACAAAGTGAGAAAACCCCCTCTTCACCAGAACGATCTCCAACTCACCAACGACCTTAACGAGTTTTATTGCAGATTTGAAGACACTAGGGACATCACTCAGTCTCTCACCTCCCACCCTAAAATCCATCACAGATCCCTTCCTTGATCCCCTGCAATTTGTGTACAGAGCAAACAGGTCTGTCGATGATGCTGTGAACCTGACTCTACGCTTCATGTTACAACATTTAGACAGACCAAACACCTATGCCAGAGTGCTGTTTGTGGATTTTAGCTCCGCTTTCAACACTGTGGCACCAGAGCTACTGCAGGTGAAAGTGTTCCAACTATCTGTGCCAGAATCCATCTGTCGCTGGATCACTGACTTCCTTACTAACAGAAGTCAGCAGGTGCGGCTAGGAAAACATGTCAGACATTCGCATAATCAGTACGGGTGTACCTCAAGGCTGTGTTCACTCACCCCTTCTCTTTAGTCTTTATACAAATGACTGTGTTTCCAGAGAGCCAACTGTAAAAATCCTAAAATTTGCTGATGACACCTCTGTTATTGGCCTCATAACTGACGGCGATGAAACGGCCTATAGAAAGGAAGTTGGACAGCTGGAGTCCTGGTGCAGCCACAACCACCTGCTGCTAAATGCAGAAAAGACTGTAGAGATGGTGGTGGATTTCAGACGCAAGCCTCCTATTCTCAAACCCCTTAGCATCAGTGGCTCTATGGTCTCCTTTGTAGAGTCACTCAAATTTCTAGGTACAACCATATCCAAAGACCTCAAGTGGGGAAAAAAACACAGCTGTCATTGCCAGGAAAGCACAGCAGAGGATGTTCTTCTTGCGCCAGTTGAAGGGATTCAACTTTCCTCAGACTCTGATGATCCAGTTCTACACGGCGATCATTGAGTCTATCCTCACATCTTCTATAACCATCTGATTTGAATCCTCCAGCGCTATAGAACGAGCCAAACTCCAGTGTATAATCAGGAGAACAGAGCGCATTATCGATTGTACTCTACCATCAATCCAAGAGATCAGCGACAGCAGGGCCACAAAGTGGGCAGGCAGGATTATAGCTGACCCCTCTCATCCCGGCCACCATCTCTTTCTGCCTCTTCCATCCGGCAGAAGATTCAAGTCTGTCAAGGTCCGCACAACAAGACATGCCAACAGCTTTTTCCGCAGAGCTGTGGCACTCATAAACAGCAGTGGACAATCTGCACTTTAAAATATGCTGCTGTTAAACAGACATGTACACCATAAACATATATACACCATACTTTTCATTTTTTTTGTTTACACGTAAATAGAGTGCTCTTATTACTCTCAACTGTATATTTGACAATCATGTACGCACACACCAAGACAAATTCCTTTTATGTGTAACATGACTGGTGAAATAAAGCGATTCTGATTAAAAAATGTATAAAAATTATTTTCCTGAAGTGTGTGTACATTTTTCTGGCTGAGAAACATTTAAATGCCTTTTTCAGACCTGCCAAACTATTCCTGGCCACTAAAAATGGGGTGAGGAAATTTACAAATAATATACAAAATAAAATCACAACAATTTCTTGTTCTGTACAATTAAATGGTGACATGTCAGGTGGACAGCAGTAGGCGTGGTGATGGCACTAATTTGCTATATAATAATTTGTCACAATCTACCATTAAACAATCTTTCCATATTAACAAACTTGTGATAAAAGACCGTTCTGATAGTTCCACTTAAAATAATTAAAATAACAGATTAATGAATAATAGAGGAAAATTACACCTAATATTACAAATCTTGATCTTTTCTTTTGCAGTAAACTCCAGCAGCTTCTTCACTGGAGCTCTTCTTAAAATCTCTGTGCTTATCATGTAGCTATCTAGCAAGTAGCTTTCTAACAGAAAATGCATCATCCCAGTGGGCTAGTCCTGTTTCTTACCACAGCAGCTGGTATCTAATAAAATGTGATTAAAAAGGAAATGCATTCAAAATAAATAACTTTTATTATAGTCTGATCTTAAATGTTATTACCTAAGAGTACATACACTTGGTAGATTCTTTTACTTCTTTACATATATAGACTTACGGGCTTTCAGGGTCTCACAAAAATACTGATGTTCCCTGCACAGAATTTGAGTTTGACACAGATTTTTAAATGCTTTTAAATATGTTTTTAAATACAAGTTGAAGTTTGTAATGAACATGTTGCAACAGAATTGGCAGTGTTCATTAAACTTGCATAATGTGAACATTAAGGGAAGTGATATCTAAAATCACCACCAAACATGCAATTGTGATCTTTTTATGGAGTTCTTTGGTCCTCTGTCAAAGATAGTCAGCCTAGAGTTAATCCCCTTAATAACCCAAGCAACATCTAACAGTACCCAGGATACCGAGACCAGCTCTTCAATTCTGTCTGGCATACGTGAAATGCTGGGGGGCAAACAACATGATCGTGTAATCATACTGTACAAAGCTACCTCTACAGCCTGTACAGACTCTGTAATAGTCTCTTCCCCCAAGCCATCAGACTCCTGAACACTCAGGGACTGGACTGACACACACACACACACACACACACACACACA
>JAQQZX010048194.1:0-13498 GCA_030068355.1 Notoglanidium maculatum | reverse complement strand
AAAAACAAAGGGGGAGATAAATGTGGAATGTGATGTTCAAAGAGCATATACAAGTGTGATGGTCAGGAGTCCACGTACCTTTGGTTGTATAGTGCGTGTTCATATTTCAGTGCACATATTTCAGTAAAGGAAAATATATAGTTTTCAGAAATATATAATAGAAAATGTACAAATCTGACCAGTGTTTACACACACACACACACACACACACACACACACACACAAACATATATATATATATATATATATAAAATGGGCTTTTAATATGTAAAATGTAATTTCAGTCAGATACATTTTTCAGTAACCCACAGACATCCAGAATATACTATTTAGCTAATAATCAATTAATAATTTGCTAGATTTACCCAGGTCTGTGTCTGCCAACTGGTCCAAAAGGGTCAAAGCGGGCACCAGGGGGCACAGCGCCCGGAGGGAGGACTCCAGGTATGCCGTTTGAAGGGTCAAAGCCAGAACGAGGAAAGCCTGCTCTTAATGGATCCATAATCATGCCCTCTGCTGTCCCACTGTAAACAGGGCTCAAGTACAGTTATTTTGATTTTTTATCTTTCATGCCCAAGAAACAAAATTCAGATCAGGGCCTCTTCTGAGCAAGCCACAGGACACATAAAAAGCACTTGAAGTCTAGAGAATGGGAAAGTGAAAAAGAGAGAAAAAAAGACAAACTACCCACCTAAAGGGATCAATGTCCGCTCTCCCTGCAGCAAATGGATTCAGTGGGTCTGTCCTGAAAAGGCAGATGACATGCACTTCTTCATAGGATGTTTATAATAATAGGAACACCTGTACAAATGCACATTCATATCATTATCAAATCAGCCAATCATATGGCAGCAACGCACTGCAAAAAATATCACGCAGGTACAGCTCAAGAGATTCAGTTAATGTTCACATCAAAATTGAGAATGAAGAAAAAGTGTTATCTTTGTGACTTTAATCTCACAGATAAATTCACAGAGATCATATTTTCCCCATGTTTGATGTGAACATTAACTGAAACACTTACACACCTGTATTTGCATGATTCTATGCATTGTGCTGCTGCCACATGATTGGCTAAATGGATAACTGCATAAATAAGCAGGTGTACAGGTGCTCCTATTACTGGTTGGTACAAGTATAAGGCAAAAATGCTTGCATAAGCTATAACAATACATATTTTCTCTCATTTTCATGGTGATGATATCTCTGTGTAAACATATCTTGGATTCAAAGCACTGAATAACCATTAAAACACTCACACAGATCATGACAATTAGTAGAAAAATGTATAAAATATTACAGGCATTACCCTTGCATGAAAGCAGGGGTAAGGCAAGACCTCAAAAATTACTCCATTATAGTATTGTGACCATAAATAAATACAATTAACCTCAGATGAAACTGATATACAAATATAAATTAACTTAACTTTATTTAACATTCACAAATTTTACAAAAATTTTAAACCAGACAGAGGTTCTAGACATGACGAGCTAAAATAAGTGCCCCATGCAATACCTTGCTTTATACGTGCGTAAATGTGTGTATGTGCGAGTGTGGTAAATCATGTGCCGCTCGCTCCCCCTCCCCTTGACTCATGGCGAGGGCAATTAAAAGCAATGCTTAAGTATATAATCCAACACTATAATCCAGGAATGAAATGTAATAAAACTGATGAGAAATTTAACAGTCTCAGGAGAATGTGGAAAGTACCTGAACATCTGGTAATGTGATACACTGCAAGTGTGGATCATAAAAGGTGACAGTGCGCCGTCTGAAAATTGCATGACCGAAGCCTAGAGGGCCCTAATCCTAGACTAAACGCAAGGCGGGGGGGGGCTCACCCCATTTACAGTGTATTTCATAGTTAGAGAGACAGAAAATTAGATGAATAGTAGGCTAGGAAGCTATAAAGGTAAAAGCAGTTCCCTTTTTTTTTTTTTTTTTTTCCATTTCTCATTTCTTTTCCCCAGTCAAACCCTCCTAATAAGAATACAAGAGAAGAAAGATAAAAGTAATGTTGCTTGCCAAGTCTGGATAGATGGATGAAACGATAGATAAATAGATATTAGAGAAAAAAATGTCGGGGGACGGACGGACGGACAGACGGACATTTTTATAAAGGATGAAGATTTGGTACTTGTATAGGCATGTTTATACCACAAAAATATATATATAGATAGATAGTTCATAGGTAGTAGCGTAGAGCTAGAGTAGATAAGCAGATCCCTCATGATAGGTAGATAGTGTCTGGTATAACAGAGACATCATGTTTTTATCTCTGTACAACAGTCCGTCTATGAATGGTTTTTTCACTGATAATACAGCTCTTCTTCCTTCTTTAATCATTTCTTTTCTTATGATTAGGAGTGTTTTCCTTTTGATTACAATTTCCCATGGAAACTGATCATTAATGCCATAGTAATGTACCACAGGAGATATTCAGATTAAGCTTTACAAAAGTTATCATATAGATTTTTGATTTTCAATAACGTATTTGTACTACAACTAATTTAATTTGGCAGGGAAGCCAACAAACAGGAAGTGAGGTAATATCTCAGCAACACTTTGACACATCAACACCATACTTGGTGGAGTGACTCAAGATCCTGCCAAATGGGAGGCAGAAAAATTACTCCATTTTACAATTCAGGGGTGCTACAATAAGAAAAATAATGTTTTTGCTCATTACTCTTCGTATCATTGGTCGTAAATCATGATTGTTATTTGAAGGTGTGCATTTTTTCTTTTGATCCCGAGTTCTGGACTGGTTGCCATTTCCTGTTCTGTGACTGTATTCAACGGTGAAGTTGCCAAAGAGGTAGTGAGGAAATTTCCTACAACCATATGGTAAAAAGTTCTGAAATTTGGCACACTGATCGAGGCTACCTCCTTGGTTCGATCAAGCAAGTTTCATATTTGCCCATTAAGAACTTCAGTGGCACCAATGGGTCAAATTTGGATGTACAGGCACTCAGAACTTTTGCACTGTACCAAATTTAAAAATGAGGTAATGCTGTATTGCCTAGGTCAAGCCAAGCTCTCTGCACTCAATGACAATTTTTTTAGCATATTGGATTTACCATTTTTTATTTAATTAAAACAAAAGAGTTTTTTGGCTACTCCATGGACAAACCTTGTTCAAGCTTCACCCAGTTTAGCATATATAATCTTCAGACTAAGCTTCACAAAAGTTATCTAAGGATGGGCTCAGCAGACTGAATAGCTAAGGAACACACAGCACACACTTCTTGCAATGAAGAACTTCTGCATGCAAACACCCATACACATAAGTTTCATTTAACACATATGGGTTTATACCCACAGTATATCAGTGAAGTGATTGATAAAATGCCTGCGTTTACTCAAACTGTTGTAGGAAAAACCTCTTGATTTCCTTGTCGATTCAGGCGTTGGGTTTTCAGTTATCAGAGCATCAGAGTTCCCAGTTCCCCCCCAAACTCATCAGTTATTACCAAGTGACAGCAGTGACTCAGTGGTGATTACCCAACTCATAGTTGACTCCCCATGTTAATCTGATGTCCCCTGTCACCTTTGGGCACAGGGCAAACTTGATGTAGGGCTAATTAAAGACACTGTGGTGATCACCCCAAAATCTGATTTTAGACCGTGTAAGAAACAGTATCTTTTGAAATTTGAATTCAATTCGTTCAATTCCCTGAAACAAGCAGGTGTGAAAATCGACTGTCCAAATTCTCGTGTGCACACTCCCATTTTTTCTGTCAAAAAAAAAGTCCAGACAGCCCACTAATTGGCACTTTCTCCAAGACATGCAGGCGGTGAAAGCTGCTGTGTGTACGCACGCTCCCAACATCCTGAACCCTTAAACCATTCTTTCGCACATACCACCATAAAGCACACATTTTTCAGTTGTTGATTTTGTTGTTAATACATTGTTTAGCATCCCTGTATATCAAGACAGCCAGTTCTGGTTTGCTTTCCACATTTTCACACGTACACTTTCACACATCTCAGTCAAAGACATTGTGAATCCCTCACTCTTTGTTCCACATGCTGTCTCTGCTTAACTCCAAGAACAAAAAAAAACGAATACAGGTAAAAATAGAATTGGCTTCACAGTAGTTTCTGAGCATGACACCATTGCATCTGGCTCACTGCCCATACATTTCTTCACTCAGGCCATGGAGTTTGTGGCCCTGACTGAAGCCTGCAGAGCCGCTGAAGACAGCCACATTCTACACAGACAGTAAGTATGCCTTTGGGGTTGGTCATGATTTCGGAACACTTTGGAAGCACCGCGGTTTCCTAATATCCACGGGCAAACCCATCACACACTCAAACAACTCCTAGATGCGATTCTCCTTCCTTAGCAGGTTGCCAATTTCAACCTGCCAAAGCAGGTTTACATTTGTAAATGTGATGCTCACACGAATAACTCTGATCCTGTTACCCTAGGTAAGGCCACGCTTGTGTTAACATTACTTAATTCCATTCCAGATAACCCAGATCCTAAGTTTATCTTGTTACAGGACATGGAATTCTGTGCCTCAAAGATGGACATTGATCTCTGGAAGAGGGCTGGTTGTGTTAAACATGATGCGGTGTGGTACGGACCCGGCCCTAGGCTGCCCATGTCTGCCCAATCACCATTTCCCTTCCTTTGCTAACGTGATTCATGGGAAGGACGATGCATTAAAAGGGGGATGATGAGCTATATGGCCAAGTATTGGTTCACAAAGGATTTCTCAATATTCTCACAAAAATTCTCATGAAAATTGTCTGAAATTTGTGCACAACAATGTAGGTAAAGGTCAAAGCATGACACAGGTGATGCACCTGTCTCCAGAATTTGATCACCTGCAGATGGACTTAATTGAACTTACACTACCAGAAGATAAAAAAAATACTGTTTGGTGATAGTGGATATGTTTTTAAAATGGGTTCTCAACATCCAAGCAAGATGCAGAGGCCAAAGCCTTGCTGACTGAAGTTATTCATTTACATTTACATTTATATCATTTGGCAGACGCCCTTATCCAGAGCAACTTATATACATCTTATTTTTATATAAGTGAGCAGTGAAGGTTAAGGGCCTTGCTCAAGGGCCCAGCAGTGGCAGCTTGGTGGTGCTGGGATTTGAACTAGCGACCTTCCGATCACTAGTCCAACGTCTTAACCACTGAGCTACCACAGACCCCACTATTCCATGCTGGGGAGGTTTCTTTTGTGAATCATGCGTAAAGCAGGTCAGTAACATCATAGGGTTTGAATTAAGACAACACTGTGCTTAACACCCAGCAAGTGCAGGAGATGCAGAGAGAGAGAATGGCATGGAGAATGGCATGCTAAAGTAAAAACTTGCAAAATGTGGTGAAGACACTGGCCTAAATTGGGTGAAGGGCCTGTCGAAAGTGCTGTTCTACATGGGCACACAAGTGAGGCTTAAAAATAACATTAGCCATTTTTAAATCTTGTTTGGCAGACTGCCCAGTACTGGCCTGCCAGGGGTAAAATTTTGCATTACTGGGTAGGTCTTGTGTCTGCTCTCTCTGCTGTGCACAAAGAGGTGAATGACACACACTTGCAGCCGGTGGCCAAACCACTCCATGGTTGGTGAATGTGCAATGCGGATCCATGTCACACACTGCAGAAGAGTCACCTTCCCAGCACCTTGCCAAGGGGAAAAAAAGGGGGAGATAAGGATCCTCTCCCAGAAATTCCAACCAAAGAAGAAATGATGGAGGACTTCCTGGTGAGTTAAAAGTGGTATTCCCAAACCCTGTTGAGGTGAGACAAATGCAGATTTGGCATGCCCGCACTATGAGCACCAGTAGGCGTGAAGAAGGGTGAAGGATTACCTATTCGCTCATGGTGATGTTCGTCCAATCTATGTTCTACAGCGTGCCACCCATCAACTTGTTCTGTATGCTGTTTTGCGACACAACTCAAAACAACAGTATAACAAGTGTTTTTCACATGGAGAGAGCGAAACGCTGATTCCAATGAGCAATGAGAACAAACCGAGGTGACACTGAGGGAGATTACGACCCACTCTTTGAAGATTAGGATGACGATGACCTGAAAGACATATTATAAAACACTTGCACTATTTGATTATAAGAATGCTTGCCATATTCCTAACATTGTCGCTACAATCCAGAGGTGTTCTGTGCCACCCATAAACAGCATCTTTCTTCCAATTCCTGTTACTGATGCAGTTATTAAAAAAAACATTTCTAGTAATAACCGTTATGTTATGTAGGGATGTCTGTATGTTTGATTGTGTTTATCAATATGATAAAAAAAAGGGGAGGGGGGGATGATAAATATGATAAATGATGATAAATAAGAACAGGATGTTTCCAAGGCCTCCGAGTCAAACATACCAGAAAACGTCTCATAGCCATTGTGAAAACATCCGATTGAATAGATTCATGCCCAATAAAAGTGTGCCAAGACGCCGCAGCCTCAGGAAATAAAAGAGCAGGTGACAAAGGAGGAAGTGTCTCGCTAGACAGAGGACTTATTTCTTTCCTCACAGTAGAGACCCATTTATTCTGCAGAATACATGAATAAAACTATCATTTTTGCTTTGACAGATTGGTGCCTAATTTTTTTTCTTTCCACAACAGTATCTAAACCAAACTTGATAAATGACTCAATATTCCACCCTTTCTGCCAGATTGTTTTCACAAAATTGCCAATCCACTCCCGGATACGACGTCACAAAGACCGGACTAATAGGAGTAAACTTGCAGAGTCAAGCAAAATTGAGAAGGTGAATTATCAACTTCATGCAAATGAGAACCACGCAAGAACCAATCCGTTTAGTATGTGAAATGTTTGGTATATGACCTTCTCTAGAGAGGCAGGAGTAACAAAAAAGGCTTACCAAGATATCGGAAGAAAAAAGATTCATGTAGCATGAAAATGTTGGGTTGCATGTTGATTTAAAGTGGTGAACCTAAAATTTGTGCTGGTGCTCCTACAACTTTCAGTAAGGAGCACCTGTGCTACTAGTGAAAAAATTTGGAGCCATGATAGACACCCATTGTTTTTCTACCTTTTATTACTAGGGCCTGAACACTGGAGGTTTGAAGGACCCTATTGCTTCCTTAAGGACTATCTTTTTTAAAAAAAAATAATTTCCCTTCAATACGTGACCATTTTTGAGATGGTTTCCATGGGCAAGAACTCAGGAAATTTAGCACAGACATCAGAACTAGTGACAGTTATGCAGGGACTGGCAGTTGGCCTCCAGTGTAGCCCAGTGACTGTATAGCACCGCCATATGCCATCGAGTCTTGTGTCCAGAATATAGTTTTCATGCGCATGCACCAAATTTGGTAGGAATTTGGTCTCCACAAGACAAACAAATCTGCAATTGGTTCATCAGATTTATGTCAGATTTTGTATACATCATTTTAAGATGTTGCTGATGTTATATTATAAAGGGATGTTTTATTTCTTACACAGTGCTGAAATGGGTAAACCATGTCTCGCCATGCAAACAGGCAGTGCATTATAACTTCTCCCTGCATTGCTTTATACGGCTCAAACTTCACAGGTTATTGGCTATGATGGTTATGATGATATCCCCATGCTCAGAGTGACACCAGTTTTGTGCCACCATCACCAAAGCCTTTTTCACCAATCTTGGCTGTACTCCTCCTAAACGGTTTAACAGTTCAAATTCTCCATAGATTGCTTGATATGGCTGAACCTTCACAGGTTATTAGCACCTACATCAGTTGAGTAAAGGCAACTAAAGATGCTGCTGATTTTAAATTGCAAAGGGGTTTTTGTTATCTTGAAAGGCGTTGAAATGCCAACACAATAAGTTTGTCTCGAAACACAAACAGGAATGCGTCATATATTCTCCATTTATTGCTCAAAATTCACAGGATATTGGTTATGATGGTTATGATGATATCCACAAGCCTAGAGTGACTCTTGGGAATAGCTCCATCATCTGGGAACAGAAGGAGTAGCTTTTTCACTGATCTCGTGATATTGCTCCTAGATGGCTTGTTGCATTCATGTAAGGTTTGCTATAATTATTGATTATGATGGTTACAATGATATCCACATACACAAAGTGAATCTCTGGTATAGTACCTCCATCTGGCAAAAGAAAGAGTGGCTTTTTTCACTGATCACGGTTTAGTAAAAAATCAATTCGATCAATTGTTGTGTTGTGTTGTGTTAACCCTCTATACCCCATGGTGGCCACCAACAGCCTGTATTTCACTGTAATGGCCATGGCCAGCCATGATGATTAAAGAAAGATCTGTTATAATAAAACACTCATTCCTGATCTAATACTGATTTTGTAGCTACATAAACACCATTCCTTTATTTAAAAAAAGAAAGAGGGTGCATTTCCATTAACATTTTCTGAAGTATTTCTTAGTTTCGTGTCATGACTGACTGGCTAGCTGAGGAGTTACATTGTCTCTGCATGTTGTGGCTAGCTATCAGACACGCCCGTGTCCATTCTCCCTGGATGAGACTGTATTTAGGTGCATCAATGCTGATGATTCACCATGCTGGGATGACAGTGAAAAACAAACAAAAAAAAAAAAGCGTAGAGTAATATTAGCGTCTTCCTGTTTAATTTGCCGGTTCTAGCTAGGGGTTAGCTGTAATACTCCCTCAACTGATCAGATTGAGATAAATAACATTATATGCATTGTACTTTAAAAAAAAAAATAAATAAATAAATAAAAATTTAAAAAATAATTTGGAAATCAATGCCACATTGTCCATGTTCTTGGAGTCACTTTGTCCATGTTCTTGGTGTGGACATGAGAGAGAGAACGGGGGAGAAAGCAAGGGGGATCAGGGAACAAGTTCTTGCATTTTGATTTACAGTGCACCTTCAAAGTAATGGAACAGCAAAGCTGTGCCCTTAAGACATGTGTGCACAAGATCAAAATATGAACATGACAAGAGACATTAGCTTCTATTATTAGCTTTTATTATATACATTATACATTTACATTAGCTTTTATTCCCTTGTATTTACATCTAGACATGTTAAACATAGACCATAGCACATTTTGTATCAAACCACCCAGTTTTTCAAGTGAGCTAAATTATTGAAACAATGTTTTCAACTAAAATAAACTCAAAGATATCTAATATTTGGTTGCATGTTCCTTTCTTGAAATAACTTCATCAAGCCTATGACTCATAGGCACCACCTGATTTCTTCATTGATTATGCCTTTCCAGGCTTTTACCATAGCATCTTTTAGTTGTTGTCTGTTTTGTGGGGTTTCTCCCTTCAGTCTTCTCTTCAGGAGAGACTGTTCCAGAAGCAGCCATGCAAGACCATACCATGACAATCTCCACCACACATCTTTCACTTTGGCTTTTCCATCACCTTGGTAGAGTATAATCTTTGTCTCATCAGTCCATAAAACTTGTTCCAGTACTGTTGTAGCTCATCTCTGTACTTCTAATCTGTAATTCTAATCTGGCTTTCCAATTTCTACTGCTGAGTGGATCTGCATCTTGCAGTATGGCCTCTATATTGCTGTTCTCTAAGTCTCCTTCAAACTGTGGACTGTTTTTTCCACCCCTGCTTTTTGGAGGGTGTTCATGATGTTACTGACTGATGTTTTGAGGTTTTTCCTTATTGCTCTCACCATTTGTCCATCAACAGTTGTTGTTTTCCTTGGCTGACCGATTCGATGCCTGTTATTCAGTACACCAGTAGCTTCCTTCTTTTTCAGGACATTCAAAATTGTGGTACTAGCTATGCCCGATGTTTTTTGATGCTCTCTGATCTTCGTGTTAGTCTGAAAGCCAGGTGAAAACAGGTGAAAGCCACAGCTTAAACTGAGAGAAGTTATCTGGGGCTACATAATCATTAAACAATCTTATCTTATTTGATACACCAAAGCAACAAGAAACACCTGTTTTTGAAATTTTCCAATACTTTAGCTCACTTGAAAAACTGGGTGGTTTGTAACAAAATGTGTTTTTTGTTCTGTTTAATATATCTAAGTGTATACACCAGCAAATAAAAGCTGAAACTGATCTCTTTTCTCATATTCACCTGTTGATCTCATACATAAATATCTTCAGTTAACAGCAAAAACAAATTAATTGGCCAAAATTTTGTTTCAATACTTTGAGGGGACTGTATTTTGTTTAAATCAGTAACTTTTCAGCCAATTTCTTATTATCTAAGTGGCTTAGTAGATTGTGATAATTCAGTATTTAGTTATTTACAATATACATAATAAATAGTACTTAATCACATAAAAAATATATATAAAATGTAATAAAAAACATCTGCAGTATTGTTCAAAGTCCAAACTGGACCTGGCTATGGAAATGAGGTTTAGGGTGTGTGCAAAGCTAGATATTTCAATAGTTGTAGATATAACTAATTTTAGTTCATATTAAAGCTAAATTCATGCCTTGTAATTGCCATTTTGTTTAGTTTTCTAACAGTTTGTTACAGTTTGGTACTCCTTACATGAATACAAATGCAAATGAATTTCTTTGTTATTCTCAGTTGAAATGCTACAGTGTTCTAGAATGGTATAGAGGTATAGAGGGATAATCTGGTGATATCGCCAGACACACAACATGCCCAGAATGACTCACTGGAATAGTGCCAATATAGGAACAGAAAGAGTGGCTTTTTACACATTCTAGTTATATTGCTCCTTAATGGTTCATTGGACTGAGGTCAGATTTGCTACAGTTATTGGTCATGATGATATCCACATGACATAGTGACTCTCTGGAATAGTGCCACCATCTGGCAACACAAATAGTGGCTTTTTCACCAATGTTGGGTATATTGCTCCGAGATGGTTCATCTGATTCATGTCAGATTTGCTAAAGTTACTGGTTATGATTGTTATGATGATATCCACAGGCCCAGAGTGTCTCTTTGGTATAGCACCACGATTTTGTGACAGAAAGAGTGGCCTTTTCACCCATCTCAGCTTAGTAACAAAAGAACTCTATGGGTTGGTGTCTTGTTTTAACATGGTAAACTGTATTACATGTATATAGTTGGAATGACAATAAAAGCCACTTGACTTGACTTGACTATTGACGTGATAGCAATGAAGGTGCGAGGGCCCATCATTGTCACTTGCAGCTATATTTCAGGCCTGAGCATGAAAGCTGCAGAAGCCCTATAGTTTTTGGTGTGTTTTTATTAGGCTCAAGCACTGAAGGTTTTTAAGTGCATTCACTCTTTAGCATGGTCAAGGAGCGCCATAGCTCAACTAAAGATTTTGGCAAAGTAATAGTGGATACCTCAAACAATGATGTAATGGTAAGCAATTAATTTGCTTGAGATGCAAACACTTAAAACACTAACCCAGATGGAAGGGTCTTCACGGTCAGGACACAGTTGCTTTGACATTCATTAAATTTAGAAAGAGCATAAATGTCATGCGTGCAGACATTTTTAACATTGGGTTGTGTGACTCCACCCAACGGGAAGTCAGCAATTTTGGAATTTATGCATTTTTAGCATATTTTTTTTATGATTTCTTTTGAAATCCTCCTAGAGAGTTCATTGGATTTCAGTGAAATGTGGGTGTCATACACTTCATACATATTTGATGATAAACTGCAAAGGAATAGTGGATACATCAAATGAGGAAAAAATTGGAGGAAAATTGATTTACATGACACACATCACCAAAACAGGAAGTGGTGCCTCAAATGCCTTAAAACAATTCATTTCCAGGATTTCAGCTGCGTAAAAGTTCGGGGTCTCCTTTGTCATATTTTTCATTTCATGATGAACCAAATGTTTTCAATGGATGACAGGTCTGGAAGGCAGGCAGGCCAGTTTAATGCCAGGACTCTTCTACTTCAGAGTCACGCTGTTGTAATACATGCAAAGTGTGGTTTGGAATTGTATTACTGAAATAAGCAAGGCTTTCTCTACAAAAGAGAATTGTCTCTATTGTCTGGATGCAGCATATGTTGCTCCAAAACTATAGTTTAGCATTAATGATGCCTTCCCTGTTGTACAAGTTACCCAAGCAATGGCACTGTGGCACTAATAACACAATGGCACTAATAACAAGCATTCCTGAGCCCATGCATAGATTTCCACTATGGAATCCTGTCTGTTTTTAATGCAGTGTCACCTGAGGGCCCAAAGATCATAGCCATCCAATATTGGTTTTCAACCTTGTCCCTTGGATACAGAAATTTCTCCAGATTCTCTGATACTTTTAATGATATTATGTAACATAAATGATGAAATCCCCAAATTCTTTGCAATTTTAGGTTGAGGAACATTATACTTAAATTGTTGCGCTATTTGCCTATGCAGTCTTTCACAGAGTCATCAACCCCTTCCAATCATTACTCCTGAGAATCTCTGCTTCCCTGTGATGCTCTTTTTTAACCTAATTAGTTGTGAGATGTTCCACCGCCATGTTTTTTAGCATTACACAAATTTTGTAGTCTTTTGTTGCCCTGTCCCAACTTTTTTTAAACATGTTGTTGGTATCAAATTAAAAAGGAACAATTAAATATGGGATTACATGATTTGCAAAAGTACTCTGTTTTTATTTGCATTTTATACAGTGTCCTAACTTTTTTGTAAGCAGAGTTGTACTTGAAAAATTTTAAACTGGCAAAATATGAACCTTTAAAACAATTTCAGGGACTGTGATAAATGCAAATGCAGATCCCACTGTTCTGACTGCATTAAAAAAGTTAACATTTTAGCTCAGATTTTATGCACATGGAGTTGTGTTCTTTATACTATGACAGTTTTCCACTGATATATTTGCCAAGCAATAGATCACCTTGCTTTCACCGTCACAACATGTCTCAACGTGACCTCAGTATCATGATATGCATCACCAGATTCTTGCAAATACACAGCCCTTACATAAATGCTGTAATTGCCATCTCTTCACAATATTGAAGAAAATTTCACAAATCCAGCAACTTTATTTACAACATACTATAACTATACTGTACCCACCTACGCAAGCATGATAGGGACTGCAGTTGATAAAAATAATAATTATGCTATTCCATACTAATCTTCAATATATTAATTGTAAATTAACATTACCCATGCAAAACTGTAAAATAGATTAAAATAACCTTAAAATGACATTTTGGTATAGCTTTTAAAATAAAATAACTTTTTAAATAACCTTTTAAGGGGTAGCCTTGCCATTGTTATTATAGTTCATGTGCAAGTATTTTATAAGTGAGCTACTTAATAATGTAAGATACTTCCTAAAGTTTAAACTGAGCAACTAAAATTCCTCAAATATTGTCCTGGTATGGCGGGGCGACATGGAAAATAAATCTTATCACAAGTGAGATGTTAAGATACCATAAGGTTATTTTTGGCTTAATTTAGGGCCAGGCAATATGGCTAAAAATTATATTACTACATTTTCATGATAATGTTAATCACTATATATATATACAGTGCATCCGGAAAGTATTCACAGCGCATCACTTTTTCCACATTTTGTCATGTTACAGCCTTATTCCAA
>JAQQZX010048147.1:0-13500 GCA_030068355.1 Notoglanidium maculatum | reverse complement strand
CCGTCTGTGTTTTGTGGAGTGGGTCTGGCTGTAGGACTGCTCGGAGTCGCTACTGGAACTTTCTTCCTCGTTAAAGGAAACCAGTGTAACTGATATTAGAGCTCACATTTCTGTACAGATGAATAATAAAGTCTCAATAAAGTTCCTTAATAGTATCTAATAAATTGATGGAATGATGGAACTGGATAAATAATATGTCTGCATGAGCTACAACTGCTTAGTAAAGCTGAAATTGAAAGTGTATTATCAGTTTTCAGAGGACTTTTACTGACCAAACACTGACTTTTTCCAAATGTAAATTTTATTCATTTATATTCTTTCCTGACCTGGTCCTTATTCTTTTAAATTATTATAAAATCAATGGAGCAGGCAGTGAGGCAATGAAAATGGTCTTAAAAACATTGTTTTTATATTTTCCTGAATGCTTTATTAAAACCTTTTAGGGTTTATCCTGCTGAATAAATCAGTAAAGCCATTTAAAATCTCCAGATTATATGGTGTCTGTTTTTCTTCACTCTTGAAGTTTTTAAGACAAAAACAAAAAAGGAAACAAACAAAAAACACAGTTGTCATGTTCTGACACTGGAGACTTATTCTTTGTTTACTAAACATCTCCTTATAGTAAACGTCATTTCAGCAGTTACACACACTGTTTTAATCAGTTCACATGGGGCATCCACTGTACACATCTCTGTGAATGAGCTGTTACTATAAAACTATGACATATTACAATGAGTATATTAATATAAACCTGTTATTTACAGCTGCACTACTGTTACAAACAATTATTCAACACCTTCTGAACAATCACCAGTGCAGTGGTGTAATGTGGAAATAAATACAGTTATCTCAAATGCTACAAGAGACGCATTCAACCTGGAGAAGCCAACAATAAACACTCAATATTAAATAATAAATGTATTTTTGGATGTGTGTTTGTTGCATTAACTGGCAGTGAAAACTGACCACTCCAAGATCATCTGTGACTGGAGTTTCCACTAGATGTTGGAGCGAGGCTGTGGCATTACACTGAAAAATGATCAGTAAGATTTATTTTTAAAAATTGGCAACTATTTTCATTTGCTTTTATTTTTAAGCAAAATCAGCTTCATGTCATTCATTCATTATCCATGCCGCTTACCCGTTGTGTGTCATGGGGAAGCTGGAGCCAATCCCAGCTGTCTCCGGGTGAGAGGCGGGGTTACACCCTGGACATGTCGCTAATCTGTCACACACAGAAATGAAAAACCATTCACATTCACATTCACACCTATGGGCAAATTTCAAGTAGCGAGTTGACCTAATCTGCATGTCTTTGGACATGGGAGGAAACCGGAGCACTTGGAGGAACCCACATAGGCACAGTGACAACATGCAAACTCCCTACAGAAAGGTCCCAGTCAGTCGGTAGGTTCCAACCCAGAACCTTCATTCTGTGAAGCGACAGTGCTAACCTCTGCACTACCACAGCACCCAGTCCGAGTCGTTTTAAGTAAAATCTACTTGCTTTAAATGGTTATATATTGCAAAAATAACACAAGTCAATCAAATGTTTGTTTCCTTCTGTTATATAAATTTTATTTATATAATGCGAGTGCATAAATAAATAATGTAAGTCTAAACACTAAAAAGTTCACATTATCTAAACTTCGTGTCTTTTTATCATTTGTAAACATCTGATTTTGCAACTCTCTTATCTTTATTATTACTAAAGGACTAAACCACACCTTAAGCTGCTTGAACCAAAAGCAGTACTTTAATAAGTACATATCCTTCCAAAAAACTCAAAATTAAATCAGTTCTGATCATCCTGAAGGCAGGTCAGAGGTGAGAGTGTATATCAGAGACAGAGGGAATGAGACAGACACTAAAGCTAAATAATCTTTGTTTCTTGTAAATGTGCAGGAACAACTGACTTAAACATAACCTTAATAAGATAAATATGATTTTTTAAACTCATGTAACATTTTAATGACATAAATTAAGTTACACAATCATTGCATTTTGTGTTACCAATGACCCAGTTTTAATGAAATGGCACAGTTATACATTTTATTCAGTGTTATCAATAACTAAACACTTATGGAAGCCCAGTTCCACCAGGTGGAAAAAAGGTCAAATATACTTTCTGTTTGTTTTTGGCAACAGCAATGTGGATATTTTACATGTTAACCCTTTACATGGTAATTCTGACTTATCTCAAAGTTTTACTCATTATCTTATGAGACAATAACATAAACTTTTCTTATTATGCTGATGACACTAAAGAAAATACTTAAAAATGTTATAGAAATCTGTCTGCATGAAATATATATTGCATAATAGGGAAAATTGTTAATACTTTCTTTGAACATCACACTTTAAAATGATCAGTTAATCACTTAGGAATGATATTTTACCTTAAATTCCCACACTGATGGTTTACATTCCATGTTTACCTATAAATATTAACAGGAAGTGTTGAGCCTTGAATAAATGTATGAGGTGGTAACTGATGATGCAGTGTGTCTGCAGCGTGTGATTGGTCAGTTTAATAACTCTGTGTGAGTGAGTACACACACTGACTTCTCTCACGCTCACTTCTTTCACAATCAGAGATGATGGCAAAGCTGTGGATCTGTCTCCTAGTGGCGTTACTCTCCATGCTGGACACAATAAGTAGGTTTATTTATTGCTTTAATACTGGATTATTGTTTCTTTCATACCTTGAAATGACGTGAAATGTGTGGGTTAACCTGTGTGTACTGGGTGAAGTGTAAATAAACAGTTAAGACTAAATAACTCTGATGTGTGTGCTATAATGATGTTTATTTATTCTACTGTTTCAGATGGATATTATCATGAGAGGCGATCTCAGTGCATTTACAGCTCCAGAGATTTAAGTGATATGGTTTACTTTGATGCTTACATTTTCAACAAGGTTCAGGACATATGGTTTAACAGCACGGTCGGGAAGTTTCAGGGCTACAATCAGCATGGCATTTATAATGCAGAGTTATGGAACAATGACACATCCCTCTTGCAAAGACAGCGAGCTGATGTGGATAACTTCTGTAAGCACAATGCACAGCTCTACTACACAGCTATCATTGATAAGACAGGTAAGCCATGGTTTTTTCATTTAGTAAATCCTAATTACAATTATAATGTTAAATACAAGATCAAGCATTAAATAATTTGGATTAACACAGAAAAGCATGTCATGTCAGTGCTGTGGTTATTTCTGCAGTGGAGCCTCAGGTTGAAGTGAAGTCAGTGAAGCGCTCAGACGGCTCACATCCTGCTGTGTTGATGTGCAGCGCTTACAGCTTTTACCCAAAGTTCATTAAAGTGACCTGGCTGAGGAACAAGAAGGAGGTTAAAGGAGGTCAGACGTCCACTGAGGAGATGGCTAATGGAGACTGGTACTATCAGGTCCACTCAGATCTGGAGTACATGCCTGAGTCTGGAGAGGAGATCTCCTGTGTGGTGGAACACGCCAGCTTCCAGAAACCCATGGAGTATAAGTGGGGTGAGTCTGATCACATTAAACTAAACTGAAATAAATACATTATATTTGGAACAGGGCGCAGCTGACCTGCTGATTATATTCTTCTGTATTTTTTGTTAATGTCTCTACCTCACAGATCCCTCTGCTCCTGCACCTGATAAGAGTAAGATTGCTATCGGAGCTTCAGGGCTGGTGTTGGGGATTGTGCTTTCAGCCGCTGGATTCATCTACTTCAAGAAGAAATCCTCAGGACCTTACTAAGGTGAAGATCAGAGTTAAGAAAACATGGAAATTTGGTAAATGCACTCAGCAATTATTTTTTAAAAACATATCTAATAATGCCTAAAGCTCTACTATGTACTCTCATTAATTTCTTAACAGCCAGTTGACTAAAGAATGACTCACATTATGTTTATTCATTAGTACATTCAAAGTTGTTAATTTATACAAATGCATAATTATACCTGTCATTTTTGTACGTTATACACAGTACCAGTCAAAAGTTTTTACACTCATACTCAGGCATAAGTTTTTCTTTATCTTAACTATTTTTTACATTATAGAACAAAACGGAAGACATCAAAACTACGAAATAACACATGAAACATATGGAATTACAGTATGTGGTAAACAGCATGTTTCATATTTTAGATTCCAGCGTTTCCCTTGATGAAGCTTTGCACGCTATCAGCATTATCTTCCCCAGCTTCATGAGGTCGTCACCTGGAACGCCTCTCATTAACAGCTGAGCCTCGTCTAAAGTTCATTAGTGGAATTTCTTGCCTTATTAATGTGTGTGAGATCATCAGAGGTGTTGTGTGGAGGTAGTGTTGGTGTACAGTAAATAGCTCTATTCCACAACATGTCAACATGACATGAATTTTAAGGAATAAAAATAAAGAATAAATGAGTATGAGTAGGTGTGTCCAAACCTTTGACTGGTGCTGGAAGTTTACAGTACTTCCTGGATTATAATGGGCCTAAAACTCATTTACATCAAATTAAAAATACATACACATGAATAATGTACTTTTTTATTTTACAAGGACAACATTACATCATAAGCAGATTAGTACACACATCAGTGTAGTATGATTAACAGGGACACTTACTGTAAGTTGCAGTGTGTTAATGCATCATCAGGTGTTTAATTATAGGACTTTATTGGAGCTTTATTAGGCATTATTAGAGTGTATAAGTAAAAGAAATCACACTACCACTTACGCACAGCAGACACATAATAAAATTGCAATGCAGTTGTGGTACTGTGTAAATATCCTTCTTAAAAATAACTCTCAGGAAAAAATGAGCAGTTACTGTATATTTAAAGTTATCAAACTCAAAAGAAATATTTTACAAAATCCCCAGGCCTCCAGATTGATGAGACTTTAAGACTTAAAGCTTAAACTTTAACTGCAGAATTTAATTTATTTCATATTGAATTTTGATGTAACAGATGTGTGATAAACGCACTGTACTTTCTTGTTACTCTGAATAATTTTTTATTAATTTTGATCACACAGAATTTATTTTTTTTTTGCATTAGATCAATATTTTCTATTTACTTTGATAAATCATTTGCTTGTTCTACAGCAGATTTTTATAATAAATGTAAACTGGATTGAAATAAAAAGTTTTGTTACTGAAATAAACATTTTAGTAGTAATTAAAACTGATTCACTTGTCTCAGTCTTCAACAAACTAAATGTTGTTTCCCTCACATTAATATTAGTGTTATAACACATGAACTACAAAATAGAGGTAATAGTGAAAAGTAGTAGAAGAAAGGATTACACACTAACCTCCTGTCCTTCATCCTGCACTGCAGAGCTGAGTTAAGCCTCTGTTCTGAGTATTTAATATTGGCATGATTTTATTCAATTGTTAACTTAAAATAGTGAGGGGAAAAAAAACAGTTGTATGAAAAATAAAAGCAACATAATATATGTGCTGGTTCAAGTGCTATTTTATGCACTGCTGATTATGGAAGCCGTGCTGTTAAATTAAACTGAATTTGCAGTGATTAATGTGATCATTACAACTGGAACTATTCATACAGAAATATATTAGCAATATACTAAAGTCCTTTTTATTTTTCATTAGTAAATTGTTGTTGGGCAGGATGGCGGTGCAGCAGGTGTTATATAGCAGCCTCACAGCTCCTGAGTCTCAGGTTCGATCCTGAGCTCAGGTTACTGTCTGTGTGGAGTTTTATATGTTCTCCAAGGGTTTTCTTCAGGTTCTCTGTTGTTCTTATACAATTCAGAAACATGCATGCAGTTGGATTAGCTATGCCAGATTCCCCTTTGTGAGAATTTGTGTGATCACAGTTAACCTGTGATAAACGTTGGGGTGAATTCTCCCACTTTCTACTCAATGTAGGCTTCAGATCCACTACTACCATGAGTAGAATAAAACAGTTACTGAAAATTAATGAATTGTCTCATGTTTTTGTCAGGTCATGGCATCTAAATGCAGTTATTTACACTGTTCTATAGTCGGTATGTAGGTATTCAGCAGAGGTTCATGGTTAATTTGTGAAAATGACACCATTAAATCATTTTTACAAGAGTGATCATGTCATATTTTGAGCTTTCACATTTTTCATACTAAATAAATCTTTGAATTTAAATATTTAAAATGTAATTAACAGGACAGTGTGTTTGATGGCCTTCTCTCATTGGTGTGTGTTTTAATCATCTGCACTAGAATAAAAACAATGAAAGTTCTAGAAAGTATGGCTTACTATTTACCTATTACTATTTTTACCTGTGCAGTGTTCAGTAATAAGTGACCAGTAATGTTTATGCACTTGCTGTTATATGACCTGTTTCATTGTAAAAGCACACTGGAATAATATATATTATCCCTTCTGTACTGCTACAGTTGTAACCTGCACTGAAACAGCATATACTCATATATGATCCTGACACATAACGCTTATATCAGAGCTTAATAATGAGACCAAGCTTTCATATAATATATGGTACTAATGTACAGTAGCACATACAGTAACCTGATACCATATTAACATTATAAAAACTTTCTCATGTTATATATGCATCAAGATGGTAAGTCAACACTTATATAACAATCCTTGGGCAAACTATGGGATATGTGTGTATCTGTCTCATATTATTAAAACATCATTGTTAAAAGCCTGTATTTAGAGCTGTGTAACATCCAGAAGAAAAGCCATCTGTAGCAGTAATACAGTGCATACTGTATGTGTATCAACATTAACAGCTATCAACAGTGACAATATTGGAAATATTGGAAAAATCTTACTTTTCCTTGGAGTGCAGTGAGTTCATATACAGTGCCTTACATGAGAAAAATCAATATATACAATTACATTCTAATAAAAAAAGGAAACTTATTATCACACTCATCTCTGTGAAACCCCTAAATTAGTTTTAGTGCAGTGAGATATAGAGTTGACATGTGTAAATACAGTGTCACATGATCTAAATGTGAATACGTCTGAACCCAGAGTTTCTTAGACATACCTAACATACCTAAACAAACAGCATCAGGAGAACCAAAGAGCTATCAATACAAGTCCACAGCCAGGTTTTGGAAAAGTATCATTCAAAGTTTGATCATAAAAAATATCTCAAATTTTCAACATCCATCAGAGCTACATTAGGTCCAGTACAAAAATGTAAAAACTTACGGGACATGGAAAAAAGTCAGTGACCAGGTAAAGTCAAAGAAGCAATCAAGAGGCCAGGGGTAACTCTGAAGGAGATGGAGAGATCCACAGCTCAGATGGGAGAAGATGTTCACAGGATAAACATAGCCTAGGAGCTTCAGAAAGCTGGATGTTAAGGAAAAGCAAGAAAAAAGTTATCACTGAAAGAAAAGTCATACCAAATTCCTCAGAAATCTTGTGGATAAAGGTTCTCTGTTCTGATGGGACCAAAAATAGATCGTTTGTCCTTGGCAAAAAGTGCTACATTCGGCCGAAACCCGACACTGCTTGTAGGTATTAGAGCACCATGGTGGGGGTAGTGTCATGTTGTGGGGATGTGTTTCATCAGGACACACTGGGTAACTGGCCAGGTTTGAGTGCAAGATGAATGAAGCCAAAACTACACTAGAGTGGTTTAAAATCAAGAACATGAATGTATTTGGGGGGCCTAGAAGATACCTTGGCAAGACCTGCAAATATTTTGCTTTTTTAATTATCTGACATATTGACTAATCCAAATGGTAAAACATAATAAAATGTACAAAAGTTCAAGGAGGGGTCAGTACCTATGCACGACACTGTATATGTGACTGGTGTGACTCCTACATGACATACTGTACATTATCTAGCCAAAAAGTGACCAAAGCTTCATGCATTTCATTTCATTATAAAATTTTTATTTCATAATGTTAATATATCTAATGTAGATGGTTCCTAATAAAGCAGCCACTGTGTGTAAAGCTGCTGTGTGACCAGAGATTAAATAAAATGGCATAGACAAATTATTACAGTTCAGTGTTTGGCTATTTTTGGGCATGTAGGAACATGTTGGTTGTGTTTTACCTGGCCAGCGGAATCACACTACACGGTATATATTATTAAATTACATTAATTAACTCAACAATATGAATAAATGATTTTCATGTAAACAGCTTCTGTTATTTATTGAAAAAAACTTCATTAAAGAACACTGTCTCTCATGTTGATCCTGTTTCTCCCTCATGTTTTGTGCCAGATCTAAATGGTTTTTCCCCAGATACTGATAATGTAATAATATGATTGGCTCACACAATAAAGACTTATCTCAACACAGGGACTTTCCAGACAGGTTTGGTTGTTGTGGTTTCGTTTAGTTTTTGCCAGCGTTTTAAACCTAGAGCCACTGTTTTGGCGTCATGTTGGTTATGTACGCTTGAAGGATTAGCACTCGCGCTCATCAATTCAGAAGGGATGTGCAGTCACTTTATTTAAGCTGTTTGTGATGAAAATATATCTGAGATAACAGATATGTACAGAAATACAGTGCTTTCATGCAAAAAAATAAAAATCCTCATCAGCATCTCGTTAGTATGAGAAAAGCACCTAATTACATTTTTTATTGTCATTACAAGATGTTTTCTTCAAATAATCTGATGCTTTTCTCATAATAATGTGACTAAGTTTTCATAATAACATATCAGTCTGCTAGTGACAAGAGGGTGGAGCTTCACATTCTGAATATCTCAGACCTCAATCTGATTGAGAATCTGTGGCGAGATTGGAAAACATCTGTTCACCAACAGATCTCCATCCACTTTGAAAGAGCTTGAGAAATTCTGTCAAGAAGAACAGGCAAAAATAAGAGAATGAAACAATAAACTTTGTGTCACAAACCAAAATATCAGTATTTTGCACCTTAAAGGTCCACTATGTAGGGTTTTGAGGGTATCTATGAGCAGAAATGGAGTTTATATTCCATAATATAATTATGGAATTCATAAGTACATTTTCTTTAGTGTATAATTACCTGTAACTACATATCATTGTGTTTTCATAAACTTAGAATGAGCCCTTTATATCTACATAGTGAGCGGGACCTCTCCCATGGAGCTGCAATGTTGTGTCGCTACAGTAGCCCAGGACGGACATAAAAATAAATACATTCATGTTTGTGTTGTGTTGAAGATGATGCCATGACAGCTTCATGTGGCATCGCTATGACAACCAGCTACACTGAGGAGGTGGTGAAAAACCAACTACTGATACTAAAAGCGAGTAGAGGCGAGTCAAGCCAGTACCATGCAGTTAAAAAGGGCCAAATGGTGATGCAGTGATGCTGCGATGGAACTACTGCCTCCTACATAATTCAATAATAATAATGCTCAATGTAAAAAAAGGAAAGAAAACATAGGCAGATATGGCTGGAAATTGAAATGCATCATATCAGCTCTTACATGTTTTACACATGTGGGAATACACAACACCTGTTAATTTACCTTTATGGAAGACTGAGTGGAAATTAAATGAAATAAAATGAAATGAAAATTTGTTGTGTATCTCATCTTGTTTTTACTGGTACATTAACAGCTTTTGTATGTGAAAGGGGTACACGATTGACTACAGCTTGTAGCATCTCTGTGCACAACATAAAAAGGGTTTGTTTGACAGTATTCGTTGGATTGACAACACGCAGTATAATGGGAAAGCCAAGGAGCTGTGAACGAGGATTATAGATTTATACAACTCAGCAATGTCTCTTGGAGCTGTTTATAAACAACTGCAGATTCCAAGATCATGAGGTCAAACAATCGAACGCAAGTACAAGTTATTGGGAGGTGTAGAAGAAGTCCCAAACTGTCACCTCAGCTGAGAGGAAACTGGTTCAAATGGTCAGGAACAACCCAGGAACCATCAAGGCACAGGCCTGTTATGAACTGGAAGCTGCTGGAACACCGTCTACAGTCAAGAGGGTTTTACATCACCATGGACCGAGAGGCTGCCGTCCAAGAAAGAAGCTCCTGCTCCAAAATCCACACCTTCAAGCTCGACTAAAGTTTGCAGCTGAGCACATGGAGAAAGAAAAAGTCTTCTGGAGGAAAGTTTTATGGTCAGATGAGACAAAGATTGAGTTGTTTGGCCACAATGAGCAGAGGAACAGAGGAACCCTGTAGCAGCTGTTCAGCATGGTGGTGGTAGCATCTCGCTCTGGGGCTGTTTTGCTGCCAGTGGAAATGCTGCACTGCACAAATTGGATGTAATAATGAAGAACCTCAGAATTCTTCAGCAGAACCTTGAACCATCAGCTAGACAGATGAAACTTGGACACAACTGAGTGTTCCGACAGGACAGTGACCCCAAACACATCAAAGCTGGTCGTGGATAAAGCAGACTAACATAATACAAGTCCTGACCTCAACACTATCAAAAATATGTGGGCTGTGCTTAAACGTCAGGTATGTTCGAGGAAAAACCATGAATTTAATTGAACTCTACCAATTCTGCAAAGAAGAGTGGTCAAATATCCAACAAGAATTCTGCTGGAAGCTTACTGATGGCTACCAAAAGCATCTGGTCAAGGTGAAACTTGCTAAGGAACATTTAACCAAATATTATGTGTGGTGTATGGATAATTTTGACCCTGTGTTGAGTGAAGATGAATGTTGTACAGTGTTAATGATTGAAGATGTATGTTGTACAATCATTCTTCCACAGAAAAAGAAGTCATTAAAAGCTCAATATTGCCATGACATTCATGACCATGTATGAAAACTTCTGACCCCAACTGTGTATATACACCCAAACACTCCACAATAAGAAAAAAATATTATTTCTGTATTAAAATGAACCTGTATTGATCCCATATCATCCTTGTGTTTCATGCCAGATTTTTCTAAATTACTTTTCCCAGATACTGATGATGTAATAATATTCCTTCATCGTGATTGGCTGACATGGCGAAGTTTGGTTCAACAACAGGGACTTTCCAGTTTGGTGTTGTGGTTTCGTTTACTTCTTGCCAGTATTTCAAAACTAAAGCCACTGTTTGGCGTCATGTTTTGCGTGGGCTTGGAACTTTAGTCACGCACTCTGATCCCAAATAACTGTACAATCACTTTATGATTTATGATCATAAAAGGTCACAGATATCTGATATGTACACTTGTGCAATGCAAAAGAAATTGACCCCATCAGCATCTCGTTAGTACAAGAAAAGCACCTCATTATTAGCGTCTTGTAGAAAGATGCTTTTATTGTAAAAACATTATGCTTTTATAGTAACGATGAATTTTGAGATTGTTTAAATTATAATAACAAGATGCTTTTCTCAAAAAACATGATGTATATCTTGTAATAGGAGATGGTTTTCTCGTTATGTGTTTTTGTAATAACAAAATGTTTTTCTCATAATTATGTGATGATTTTCTCATAATAACATAATGCTTTTTTCATAGTAATATTATGTCTTTCTCATGAAAATGCTATGCTTTTAAAAGGAATCCATCCATCCATTCTCTATTCTGCTGATCGATCAGGGTCGTGGGGAAGCTGGAGCCAATCCTAGCTAACTGTGGGTGAGAGGTGGGTTACACCGTGGACTGGTCACTGCTCTATCCCAGGGTAACACAGAGACAAGCAACCAGTCACACTCACACTCACACCTGTGGGTAATTTAAAGTAGCCAGGTGACCTAATCTGCATGTCTTTGGACTGTGGGAGGAAACCTGAACACCTGGAGGAAACCTACACAGGTAAGGGGAGAACACAGAGCAAACTCCTCACAGAAAGGCCCCAGGACTAGAAAGTTCAAACACAGAACCTTGCTGTGAGGCGACAGTGCGAACCACTGCACCATTGCGCCACCTGGCCCTTAATAGTGTTTTGCTTTTCTTATAACAACATGATGCTTTTCTTGTTCTGCAGTGCTAGAAGTCGTCCAGGTACAGGCTGGAATCTACCTGATGAAGCGTCAGAATATCAAGCGTTTGTCTCCAAATAAATATTCTGACATCTAAACACAGCAGGATGACATTTAAAAAATGTCCAGCGGAACATAAAAAGAGGAAATGTACTGTTGCTGATTTTTAAAAAAAGATTTAGTTGGTCATATTTTTCTATAAAGGAACAAAGTGAAGTTCCCTTTTGAAAGTAGAAACGAAGCAGCTCAGGTGACCGTGATCTCGGCCGCTCCCCAGACTTCTGCGTGGCTTTAATCAAAACTGGGCAATATAAAGTTCTCCTTCATCTATAAAGTTTTAGAGGAACTTCTGAGCAGTAAACAATGTTTATTTCCTCATTCCTCCTGTTAGCTGTGAAAGTTTGGTGTGCTGTGTGTGACCGTGGTGGAGCTCTGGGGATTTTCCTGGAACTGGTTTTACCCAGTTTACCACACAGGTGCCTTATATGAAACAGCTTTTTTTCCATTGCAGAATTTCCTCATTGTTTGAGATTTCTTGGTCTGTTATCAGCGTTCAAGCCACATTGTATGACTGTAAGATAATTATCCTTCCTGTCTTTAGACTGCTTTAAAGGATTTAAGGCACATAATACTAAGAATATTTTAACATTAGACTCACCAGGAGAATTGCCAGACCGGTTCCAGCTGACAGGAAGTCTATAGTTGTATTTTAATAGAGTATAATACAAATACAAAATCCACAAACAACACAACATGTGTTACAGATGTTGTGTTGAGAACAGTGGTAAGGTTTACCTAAGGCAGAGTTCTGTAACAGATCATTACTGCCATCTTAATGATAACATGCAACATGCAACATCTGTCAGGTGATCACGATCATTTTAGTTGAACGCATTTATATTTATTGATATTTATGAATGTGAAAGAATTCAGTTGTTTAAGATTGTATGTGGTGTTTTAATCGTAATTTTTAAAAGAATAATAATTAGTTGAAAAAATATTTTTTATCAGTCATTTTTTAAAATCAATTACTAGACATTTCAGGGGACCCCATTTGAATTCCAGGCGACCCCACGTGGGGTTTGCACCCTAAGGTTGAAAAACACTGGTGTATATGTATATACTGCCCTCTAGTGCTTTCTGCACACAATGCACTTCAGAAATGGTGAAAAACTGCAGCTCCACACATTAACAGTGAGACGTAGATAATGCTGTAACAAATCTTCAACTAGTGTAGATTTATACCATGTGGTAGAAAAGTATTAAGTGTCTCTCTCATACTCACTCACTCACTCACTCACTCACTCACTCACACACACACACACACACACACACACACACACACACACGTTATTAATCTCATGGTATTTCAGGGCGTGTATGTGAATTGCCCTGCCACAGAGAGAGACAGGACATACTGTATGTGGAAGCGCATGTGATGTTTACTGTTAGAGATCCACCTACTGTAGCTGCAGGTCACTGCAGGGTCGACACAGTACATGGAAATTACAAACTCTAAAAGCTGAGTAGAACTGAGACTTATGGACATAAAGCATGACATGACTTTACAGGGAGTGCAGAATTATTAGGCAAATGAGTATTTTGTCCACATCATCCTCTTTATGCATGTTGTCTTACTCC